>BROG01001016.1:0-40000 GCA_030159075.1 Atrina japonica | reverse complement strand
ACTACCCTTTTTCGGCTTTAATCACGTGACCAATATATTCTGGTTAAGTTTCGCGTACGGACCTCAGCTCGTTACTTTCTGCTGGTCAAGCAACACAATTTACCTCTGCCACTTAATCACGTCTTTTTCAATTTTTTACACTAGAACATATCATACCAGCCAAACCCGTGTGAAACTATTTTGAAATGCAACTGTTTATATCAAATAGTATTTCATTTGTCTTTCAAAAGGACAAATCTCGAATGTGGCCAGAGAAAAAAAACATACCAAAGCACTACATATAGCAAGAGTTATCCGGCATCAAAGGCTGTCAATTGTATTCAGAACGACTTCTCTGCAACTGCATTTGAGAAAAGTCCGTACTGGCATGTAGACCTTGGAAATTACTATACCATACATAGCATTGCTATAGTAAACAGACACGACTGCTGCGGTAAGAAAACCATTTTGTATTTCATTTAACGGAATCGGAATAAAGAATTTAAACTATTTAAAATGATGTCAGGCTAAACATTTATAACATAGATGGTTTCTATTCTCTTGCCAAGCAATCAGAATATTACATAAAGACTAGGATCCCAATATCATAGAGGGCATTGTACATAGAGATGCCTCTCTGAATTGTGACCAACTCAAACTCTGCGGCACTTTGAATTCAGTTAAAGGATTTGACGTATCTATATAGATGTAAATGATTGGAGGAATTAAAAAAATGTAATTACAAAAAAAAAAACAAAAAACAAACATATTTCAAATTGTAGTCGGTAAATTTACTTTACACTGTCACCGGTTGACAGGGGATGCTTACTCCTCCATGGCACCTGATCCCACCTCCAGAGGTTCGTGTTTGTGCATTTTTGTCGGCTTTGTATCTGTGTCTTGGACATCCTAAATAATTATACTTTGGTATCTGAGATGTTCTATATTCAAAATTATGATAACCAAAAACACTCGTTGTTAATTTATTGCATACTCAATATTATAAACAAAAACACTAGTTGTTAATTTATTGCATAATCAATATTATGAACAAAAACCACTAGTTGTTAATTTATTGCATTCTCAAGATCATAAACAAAAAACATGACCAATATGTACTTGTACCAGCAGACAAAGCCTCAAATAATATAGTTTTTATTTGTAAGGCACATTACTATAATTGTTTATTAGAAGAACTTGGGTTTAATACGAATTCTGGAAATCCTACATACACACGTAGCTCACTTTCAAAGGACGAGATCCTTCAAAATCACGTGTCCGTATTACACTCATTTGATATACCTACAATGGAGACCGATTTCGAGCTACCACATTTATACTGGATACCTAAACTTCATAAAAACCCATATAAGCAAAGATACATAGCAGGATCCAGCAAATGTTCTACAAAACCTTTATCTTTACTCCTTACCAAGATATTGACAGCTGTTAAGGAGAAACTTCAAAAATACTGTACAGTTGCTTATTCCAGAAGCGGTGTAAATCAGATGTGGATACTTAAAAATTTCTAAACAGCTTTTAGAAAATTTGAAGGCACACAATTTTTCTCGAATTCACAGTATCAAAACTTATGATTTCCCAACTCTTTACACTACTATTCCACATAAAAAAATTAAAAGAAAGACTTTTTAGCATCATAGACAACTGCTTTTTCACTAAAGGTGGTACCCGAAAATTTAAATATCTAGTGATTGGCTATCAGGATACTTATTTCGTCAAACACCACTCTGATTCTACACATAAGTATACTGAAGTTGATATAAAAAACATGCTGGAATTTCTAATAGACAATATATTTGTAATGTTGGGAGACGTGGTCTTTCAACAAACTGTCGGCATTCCTATGGGAACCAATTGTGCTCCTTTATTGGCCGACCTGTTCCTTTATTCATACGAAGCATACTTCATTCAGAAACTGCTGAATCAAAAGAAGAAAAAGTTAGCGGTGTCTTTTAATTTGACATTTAGATATATCGACGATGTTTTGTCAATTAATAATGACAATTTTCATACATATGTCAATGCGAGATATCCCAGCGAACTAGAAATTAAAGATACAACAGAATAAAGTACACACGCTTCATACTTAGACATTTTACTTAATATAAACACAGACGGGAAATTAGCAACTAAGCTATACGATAAACGCGACGATTTCGGCTTTCCCATCGTAAATTTTCCGCATTTAAGTAGTAATATCCCTCAGTCACCTGCATATGGAGTTTATATTTCACAAATGATCCGATATGCCAGGGCGTGCACAACATATGAAGATTTCATATACAGAGGTAAACTACTCACTGACAAATTATTGACACAGGGATATCGAAAACCGCGTTTAATGTCAACGTTCCGCAAATTTTATGGTCGGTATAATAGTCTTGTTTGCGACTACTCTGTTTCACTAAGTGAAATGTTGAGTTGCCTTTTCGTTGGCGGTTGTTGAGACGTCTGTACCAATTGAGACGAGGATACACTCCTCACGTGTTTCATTGGACTTGACTGTGGACTCACGGCGGGTGTGACCGGTCGACAGGGGATGCTTACTCCTCCATGGCACCTGATCCCACCTCTTGGTTTCCAGAGGTCCGTGTTTGTCCATTTTTACCGGATTTGTATCTATGTCCTGGACATCCTATTGATTTATACTTTGGTATCTGAGATTTTTATATTGTTAATGTATTTGATACTTGTTAATTTAATCATGAAATCCTTTGTAGATTTCATATACAAACAGCTGTAGAGTCCCAAATGGTTGTATGTAGGATCTTATCGAGTGACGTGTAATATACATGTTTTCTAAAGTCCTGTCATATGATATTTTGTACACAAATTTTAAATTTTACATAATATGCATCTTTTTGACATCAGTGTTGTTAATTGTCATGATTTGTTGTCCTACCTTAATTTCAAATTTGCATAACAAAACAAGTTTTAGATAATGAGATGTTTTGTGGAAACAATTGATAATATTAACACGTGAACACCAATGCAAATCCAAGTATCAGTCATCAAAACTAAGATTGCCGTCTTGTAACAGTGGTCACACTTAGACAGATTTATCAATGCATTTCGGTTTAGTATTTGGCCTAGTTACATACCTACAAGATCTTGAAACTGTAGATTTTTTAACTCGAACTCTCATGATGATTTATGCTCTGGAAATCGACAGAAACAATCGATTTGTTTGTTAAATTCTCACTTTAGTATTATGTCTATAATATTACGCTGCCTTTTGGGAGCCTTGATCATCGCATTGTTGTTCCCTAGCTTACCAATCCGAATCATGTGATGTCTAAAGTCTAAAGTTACTAAAGTAACTAGTAGATTTTTATATCGAACAATAAACTATCAGTTTGTTAAAGATTGCCCTTGTATATATACAGAATTATGACTAAGTACGTCGTTGTAAGCGTAACACTATGAGGTACAGGAGGAAAATACTTTAAGTAAAAGAAAAAATTAACTTATAAATAAATATAAACTGATAATAAAATTGGTGTGCCCTGTGATAAATCGTAACATGTACTTAGTGAGAAATATGGGCAGCTGATTAAGTTACATATTGAAATTCATGTTTCGGACAAACAACTTGTCAACACATTTTGATTAAACTTAATTATCAGCATCGAAAACAAATATAGAAATAAAATTTCGGCAATTGTTGCAGCTGCAAGGTTAAATAGGTCAATATCTGTCATCGTCATCCTTAGTAAACAAATTTTTATCATAATGTTAAATGATATAGTGTACTAAAATTGTACTAATTTTGATGGTGTAAAAAGGTCACGGAAGGTGAAACTTTGACAGATTTTGATATGCACAGCACCAGTATTTCTCAGGTTCTTTGTTGATCAGAATGCGGGTGAATCTTCTAGAGTTCTGGTGTTCTATGTTGTTCGGAATTGACCTTCGTATATAAGCACCAGGGTTTTAGAAGGCAAGAGGGACCAACATAGAGAGACCGCCATTTTGACACAAGCTACAGTCGCCTGTATGTTTTATTGATGTTACACTTGCTGTCCAATAAAATCTATACGATCACGAGCTGTTTATTGATTCTTAGTGGATTACAAGAATCGATTTGGTGCCCCGAAGACCTGGATATTAAGGTAAGACTTTTACTTTTCTCAGTACTCTATTACATTTGACCACAATCTGTGAAACTTTTCTTTTTAACAAACTCTAAAACTTTAGCTATCTACTTTTTAGTTGATGACCAATATAACTCATCCGCCGTTTATACCTGCTGTGGGACTTTACTTTTTCGGAAAACAAATACAAGTACATGCATGTCAGCTGCATGGGGATTTGAAGTGGGCATGTTTCAATTTTTTTCAACACACACCTTTTTATTAAAAGTTCATCAGGTTTTTATCTTCGTAGTTCTTTAAACTTTGCCGACTGAAAATGTTAGAATATAAAATATCCAAAGACAAGCAATCTTTATATCAAATAAATACTGCTTATTTTTTATCTCTCAAATAACAGAAGCTTTCTCTTTTGTCTGCTTACACTTTCTCTTTAAAAATCTATTTAGAATTGGAGCTCAATATAAAAAATATCAGATACCAAAGTATAAATCAATAGAATGTCAAGGACATGGATACAAATCCGGTATAAGTGGACAAACACGGACCTCTGGAACCATGAGGTGGAATCAGGTGCCATGGAGGAGTAAGCATCCCCTGTCGACCAGAACACCCGCCGTGAGTCCACAATCAAGTTCAATGAAATATATGAGAAGTGAATCCTCGTCACAATTGGTAAAGACGTCTCAACAACCGCCAACGAAAAAGCAACTCAACATTTCACTTAGTGAAACGGAGTAATCGCAAACAGGACTATTATACCGAGCGTAAAATTTGCGGTACGTCTACATCAAACGCGGTTTTCAATATCCCTATGTCAATAATTTGTCAGTGAGTAGTTATTCTCTGTATATGAAATCTTCATATGTTGTTCACTCCCTGACATACCGGATCATTTGTGAAATATAATTCCATATGCTTGTGACTGAGGGATATTACTACTTAAATGTGGAAAATTTACGGTGGGAAAGCCAAAATCGTTTGTCGTATAGCTTAGTTGCCAATTTCCCGTCTGTGTCTATAAATGTTTAAGTATAAAGCGTGTATGCATGATTCTGTTGTATCTTTAATTTCTAGTTCGCTTGGACATATCGCTTGACATATGTATGAAAATTGTCATTATTAATTGACAAAACATCGTCGATAAATCTAATGTCACATTAAAGGACACCACTAACTTTTTCTTCTATTGATTTAGCAGTTTCTGAATGAAGTCTGCTTCGTATGAATAAAGGAACAGGTCCACTAATAAATGGGCATGTTGTTTCCCATAGGAATGCCGATAGTTTATTGAAAGACCATGTGTCCGAACACTACAAATATATTGTCTATTAGAAATTCCAGCATGTTTTTTATACCCATTTCAGTGTATTTATGTGTAGAATCAGAGTAGTGTTGGACATAATTAGTATCCTGATAGCCAATCACTAGATATTAAATTTTCGGGTACCTCCTTTAGTGAAAAAACAGTTGTCTTTGATGCTAAAAACTTGCTTTTAATTTTTTATGTGGAATAGTTGTGTTAAGAGTAGAGAAGTCATATGTCTTGATTTGTGTGCCTTCAAATATTTCTAAAAGCTGTTAAGAATTTCTTAGTATCCACATCTGATTTACACCGCTTTTTGGAATAAGCAACTACAGTATTGTTGAAGTTTCTTCTTAGTGGCTGTCAATATTTTGGTAAGGAGTAAAGATAAAGTATTGGTAGAACATTTGCTAGATCCTGTTATGTATCTTTGCTCATATGCTTCTTTTGTGAAGTTTAGGTATCCAATATAAAAATGGTAGCTCGAAATCTTATCCGTTGTAGGTATATCAAATGAGCATTATAACTTAGGACTTATGTTTATAATATTGTATCAAAAAACAATGTTACATGAAGGAATAACGTTCCGTGACTTCCACTTTAGAAAATAAATGTTCCCTTTAGGGTATTCCCCTCTGACAGAAAGTTTTAGAACTACCAAAGTAATGTAATATCTTTGATGTTATAAAATGAAAGATTTTTAAAATTTGATTTTAAGCTGTTAGGGATTTTACAGCAGAATTTACTCTGAATATACCGCTTCAAAGTGTTGTCTTAGTCTCATACATCAAATCCAGGATTATCAGAACAGAATGTCCCAGCATCATTAACTCATGGTATTCTTTATTGTTGACAACTATTTCAGACTTTTACGGGATGGAACGATATATCATGGACGAACCATAGCAAATATTTTAGCTCACCTGAGACAAAAGGTCAAGTCAGCTATTGTGATCACTCCCCGTCTGTCGTCCTCCGTAAACCTTTCACACATTCTCTGAAACAACTGAAGGAATTTACAGAAAGCAAGTGCTGAAGGTCCTCTACCAAGTGTATGGATTTCAGCCGTATTAGCCTAAGGGATGGGGCAAAATATTGAAAATCTTCTCCAGAACCGCTGGATGCACTGATAAATGAATTAATTCCGAGTGATCTACATGGATGTATGATTCAAGTTTGTTTATTTCGTAGAAACCGTAATGTTGATTTTTGACGCAAGTTTAAGGTCTTTTCACACATTGTTCATTTCCTGTTATTTTTGCATTTCTTTGATTATCTCCCTTTGCATTAACTTTGATGCATTCATTTATTGCATTTAATTAATTAAGCCGAAATCTAATATTTAGAATTTTTAAGACTGGTAAAAAGAGGAGGCATTTTTCTTACACTATCACCATTAATTTGTTTAAGAACTTAACAGATTAACAGAGAGCAAGTACTCGAGGTCGTTTACCAAGTTTGTAGTTTTCGCGGGTTAAGGTAGTAGGGGACATGTCTCACTCTACCAGATAAGTCTATATCTTCTTCAACAGTCTCCTTTCCACCTTTGTAGGTAATTATCAGGTGAACGAAGTAGGCCCACTTAGGCCTTTTGTTTCATTCTTTGAAAGATAAAAATAATTAGATCTATTTGATTTTTTCCCAATTGCATAAACATGTTTATGTTTTAAATTTCTTTCTATCACACAAGACAAAAGACACATAATTTCTATATGATGTGAAACACATTTATTTTACCAGATAGCTACCAACAGAACACCTTTGCCTTGTAATATTTTAATTTCTGAAATGTTCAAAACATATTTAAACGTGTACGGAAGGTATTTTGCACTTCAGCTAAGTGTTACACATCATCGTATGCGTTGACCTGGACTTCAGCGAGTTGCAGTAAATTATGCTGTCCTTTTGTAATTTGTAATTTTACATACCGACCTCCAGTACCCTCCGGGCATTTAAATGTCACAATCTGTCCTTTGACTCCGGGTCCTGTAAAATGCGCACAGCAGCGTAGCTTTCCTAGGGACCTACCTACCCACACGGTAAGATCTCTAAGTCTTTCTCCTGCAAGGATACAATGATATTAAAATAATCGAATTTTACAAGTAAACTGAAAACAAAAACAGTTCATTCCAAAGACAGCCAGATTTTACAACGACGTACTTAGTCATAATTCTGTATATATACAAAGGCAGAGCTTTAACAAAATGATCGTTTATTGTTCGATATAAAAATAGTTATTTTAGTAACTTTATACTTTAGACATCACATGATTCGGATTGGTAAGCTAGAGAACAACAATGCGATGATCAAGGCTTCCGAAAGACAGCGTAATATTATAGACATAATACTAAATTGAGATTTTAGCAAACAAATCGATTGTTTCTGTCGATTTCCAGAGCATAAGTCATCATCAGAGTTCGAGTTAAAAAAAATCTACAATTTCGAGAAACTGTGGGTATGTAAGTAGGCCAAATACTAAACCGAAATGCATTGATAAATCTGTCTAAGTGTAACTACTGTAACAAGACGGCAATCTTAGTTTTGATGACTGATACTTGGA
The DNA here is from genome assembly GCA_030159075.1 of Atrina japonica. Lineage (NCBI taxonomy): Eukaryota > Metazoa > Mollusca > Bivalvia > Pterioida > Pinnidae > Atrina > Atrina japonica. Next base: position 32,043 of record BROG01001016.1, on the reverse strand, counting down.
TTTGCATTGGTGTTCACGTGTTTATATTATCAATTGTTTACACAAAACATCTCATTATCTAAAACTTGTTTTGTTATGCAAATTTGAAATTAAGGTAGGACAACAAATCATGACAATTAACAACACTGATGTCAAAAAGATGCATATTATGTAAAATTTAAAGTTTGTGTACAAAATATCATATGACAGGACTTTAGAAAACATGTATATTACACGTCACTCGATAAGATCCTACATACAACCATTTGGGACTCTACAGCTGTTTGTATATGAAATCTACAAAGGATTTCATGATTAAATTAACAACTAGTGTTTTGTCTATAATCTTGAATATGCAAAAAAATAACAACTAGTGTTTTTGGTTATCATAATTTTGAATTTAAAACATCTCAGATACTAAAGTACAAATCTTTAGGATGTCCAGGACACAGATATAAGTTCGGCAAACATGGACAAACACGAACCTCTGGAAACCAAGAGGTGGGATCAGCTGCCATGGAGGAGTAAGCATCCCTTTTCTACGGTAACAGTGTAAAGTAAATTTGCTGTTTACATTTTGTTTCAATACATTTTTTTACTTCCCCCAATACTTTCCATCTATATGGATACGTTAATTCTTTTAACTGAATCCGAAGTGCCGCAGATATTGACTTGAGCCATAAAATGGTCACAATTCAGAACGGCATTTCTATGTACAATGCCCATTGTGAGAATGGGGTCCTAGTCTTTATTTTACATTGATAAGAATATTATGTAACATTCTGATTGCTTGGAGAGAGAACAGAAACCATCTATCTTATAAATGTTTAGTCTGACATCATTTTAAATAGTTTAAATTATTCTTTATTCCGATTCCGTTAAATGAAATACAAAATGGTTTTCTTACCGCAGCAGTCGTGTCTGTTAACTATAACAATGCTATGTATGGTATAGTAATTTCCAAGGTCTACAAGCCAGTACGGACTTGTCTCAAATGTAGTTGCAGAGAAGTCGTTCTGATTACTATTGACAGCCTTTGATGCCGGATAATTCTTGCTAAATGTAGAGCTTTGGTATGTTTTTTTTCCTTTGGCCACATTCGAGATTTGTCCTTTTGAAAGACAAATGAAATACTATTTGATATAAACAGTAGCAATTCAAAATAGTATCACATGGGTTTCGCTTGTATGATATGTTCTAGTGTAAAAATTTGAAAAAGAAGTGATTAAGTGGCAGAGGTAAATTGTGTCGCTTGACCAGCAGAAAGTAACAAGCTGGGGTCCGTACGCGAAACTTAACAAGAATATATTGGTTACGTGATTAAAGCCGAAAAAGGGTAAGTATATCTCTGTTTTTTCTAGCAATTATCTACCTATATGGTTACGGGGCATGTTGTACTATGCTTTACCGTTACCGCAAGAAACAGTGTTCCGAAAATGTCATACGATAATCTACTGCCTCGGGAAAGCAGTAAATGTTGTTACCAATAAGTTTTTTGACCGACAGAATTGGATTATAACTTCCTTAATTGTTTACGCACAATGTTGTGATTTATTAATTGGAAATAGGAAGTGTTAGCTTAAATTTAATTCTAATATAAAAACCTCAGATACCAAAGTGTAAATCAATAGAATGTCCAGGACATAGATACAAATCCGATAAAAAATGGACAAACACGGACCTCTGGAAACCAAGAGGTGGGATCAGGTGCCATGGAGGAGTAAGCATCCCCTGTCGACCGGTCACACCCGCCGTGAGTCCAAAGTCAAGTCCAGTGAAACACATGAGGAGTGTATCCTCGCCACAATTGGTACAGACGTCTCAACAACCGCCAACGAAAAGGCAACTCAACATTTCACTTAGTGAAACAGAGTAGTCGCAAACAAGACTATTATACCGACCGTAAAACTTGCGGAACGTTGACATTAAACGCAGTATTCGATATCCCTGTGTCAATAATTTGTCAGTGAGTAGTTTACCTCTGAATATGAAATCTTCAGATGTTGTGCACGCCCTGGCATATCGGATCATTTGTGAAATATAAACTCCATATGCAGGTGACTGAGGTATATTACTACTTAAATGTGGAAAATTTACGATGGGAAAGCCGAAATCGTCGCGTTTATCGTAGTTTCTAGTTCGCTGGGATATATTGCATTGACATATGTATGAAAATTGTCATCATTAATTGACAAAACGTCGCCGATATATCTAAATGTCAAATTAAAAGACACCGCTAACTTTTTCTTCTTTTGATTCAGCAGTTTCTGAATGAAGTATGCTTCGTATGAATAAAGGAACAGGTCGGCCAATAAAGGAGCACAATTGGTTCCCATGGGAGTGCCGACAGTTTGTTGAAAGACCACGTCTCCGAACATTACAAATATATTGTCTTTTAGAAATTCCAGCATGTTTTTTTATATCAACTTCAGTATATTTATGTGTAGAATCAGAGTGGTGTTTGACGAAATAAGTATCCTGATAGCCAATCACTAGATATTTAAATTTTCGGGTACCACCTTTAGTGAAAAAGCAGTTGTCTATGATGCTGAAAAGTCTTTCTTTTAATTTTTCATGTGGAATAGTAGTGTAAAAAGTAGAGAAGTCATAAGTTTTGAAGCTGTGATTTCGAGAAAAACTGTGTGCCTTCAAATTTTCTAAAAGCTGTTTAGAATTTTTAAGTATCCACATCTGATTTACACCGCTTCTGGAATAAGCAACTGTACAGTATTGTTGAAGTTTCTCCTTAACGGCTGTCAATATCTTGGTAAGGAGTAAAGATAAAGGTTTTGTAGAACATTTGCTGGATCCTGCTATGTATCTTTGCTTATATGGGGTTTTATGAAGTTTAGGTATCCAATATAAATATGGCAGCTCGAAATCGGTATCCGTTGTAGGTATATCAAATGAGCGTAATACGGATACGTGATTTTGAAGGATCTCGTCCTTTGAAAGTGAGCTACGTGTATATGTAGGATTACCAGAAATTCATATTAAACCCAAGTTCTTCTAATAAACAATTATAGTAATGTGCCTTACAAATAAAAACTATATTATTTGAGGCTTTGTCTGCTGGTACCAGTACATATTGGTCATGCAACCTATCCAGTTCAGTAACTACTTCTGGATCATTAAATACAGAGGGATAACGTGTTTTCATAGTCCCTTTAAGTTTTCGAATACGAGATTTTATCAACCATCGTATGGCTTTCAGCCATTCAGACAAAGTGTCTGGTTCTACGTCTTCATGTTTGGCCCATTGTCTGGTATAATCTTCGACAGAATCCATAACTAAACTGAAATTTTGACGCCAATTAAAGGAACGGGCTTCCCGGTATTTAGGGCCCCTTAAAATAAGATTTTTGAGGCTTTCATTTTCAACAATAGAAACGTCGCCGGTAATGACATGCCCGATAGTATTGTATTTGAAAGGAGATGAAGCACATGAACATGTGACAGTGTTGTGTAGAAGATAACAAATATTCTGAAGATTTTATCTTCTAGAACGACAAATTAACAATAGAAATAAAATATAAATGTAGATTTAGCAGAAAATTTCAATAAATAATTAATATAAACGAAACTGTATTTGACTGACGTGTAAATTTGCTGTATGATAATAGACACACTTTGGTAAATTCATCCCTATTAAAACTTTCTATCTATCTATCTGTCTGTTCATATCTATCCATTTCTCTCTCTCAATATATATATAAATGGGCTAAATTCACCCTTACAAAAATTCTATGTCTGTTCATCTCTCTCTCTCACACACACACACACACACACTAAAACCAACAACTCTATATATCCAAAGGTGTCGGGTATAAGCAAATAGATACAAGTCATGATACGATTATAAAAACCACTGAAATCACTAACGACATATAATATCTAATCAAGAATAATCCAGTCAATCTTCAAACACTAGTAGTAAACATTTCCTCTACGGTTATAAAAAGTAAGATATTGAAATAATATTTTTAATTTATTCTATAAATACAGACAATAATATGAAATAAAACTGCTATTACACTTAATGGACTTACAGGAAACAACATTATCATATATATGTTTCTCTCTCTCTCTCTCTCTGTCTGTCTGTCTGTCTGTCTCTCTCTCTCTCTCCATGTGTTTATGTTTCCGCATGTGTGTGCTAAATTTGCATATACAAAACTTACCGCTGCCATTACAAGTTGTGTTACAAATAGCCAGCAACAGCAAACAAAAACAAAAGTACTTCATCTCACCTGTTGAGTTTGTTTAGTCAAAATTCGAAAATTCTGAAATTCTGAAAATTTAATGAAGCACACTTATATTTATATACAAAATAATTACCATCATGATTTATGTCAGGGCCATATTGTACCGTGAGGTGTAACATCTTGGTAATGTAATAAAAGAGCCTGAGAAATATTTGTATGTTAGATCGTTATGTAACACCTTGTTAAAACAATGTAATATCAATATATCGTATTTTTTATATTTATATTCAGGTACTTATAAATGTGAATTCACCTGTTCATGTAATTTTGTATAATGTATTGACTGATATAGTATCCGACTCAAAACAAAAATATGATAAGTGTTATACGACTTGCAATTATCTTTATTATTACTAATAGTTGTTTGCGTGTTATGTAGCATGTGGGTATCTTTATCAATATAAATTATAAGTAGTTTGCGTGTTATATCTTACAGGTTATTGGTTGATATTTGGACGAATGACAAAATTCCTAGTCATGTTTTCCTTTTGGAATAGCTTTCCTGTCCAACACTACTGTTCACAAAGTGCAAAAAACACATTTGTTTGTTCGATTGCTGTTTTAAATCCCGCCAAAATATCACTTATATGAAGATGTAACTTCCGGAAAGTGGTCCATCTAAAACTGACCACTTCCCCGTACCGCTCACACGAAAAAGTCTGAATTTTCCTTCTATTTTCAAGTGCAAAATAAACTTCTGAATACCTGTTCTTCAAAACTCCAAACACCGGACCGATTATTTTGACAAAACCGTGGTAAAACACTTAAAACAACTTCTGAATACCGGCCTGTTATACGAATAGCCAAGTTAACCCGTGTTTTTATTTTCAAAGTACATATGCAATTTCAGATGAGTTATACATAATGGAACGCAAATGAAAAAGGAAGAACGAAGTTTGAAAAAGTTACTAAAACATAAATTGAATACAAGAACGGGTAAACATTAAATAAAACAAGATGTAAATGAGGCTGTGTTTAACCTTTCATCCATACAGACCGCAATAGCCTGGTCTTAAACAAAGGAAAAGAATACACCACTCAGAAACTCAGTGGTGAAAGGGTTACCACCGCAATGGACCAGAATCATATAATTGACATTTAGTCGACTTCCAGGAACCGAATCATCCAAGAGAAAATTCCTCGGTTTAAAGTTCTGTCATATAAGAATAAACCAAATTCACTGACATCTAATCTCATTGAAATAAAAAAGTATTATCTGTTCAATGCAATGTTCAAATACCCATATCTGTAATACAATTATTATTTGCCATGACCCATTATTTTATCGTCACTTGAACAAATATTTCTAAGACCAAAGCCTACAACCTACAGTGGGAAAATGGCCCGTTCAACATTTTTGGAATAATTTTCACATCTGATCTTGAGGATTTGGAAAAGCTAAACTTTGAAGAACGTTTTTCACAGCACTAATTGAATTTAGTGACAGATGTCATAAAAATGAAATTTCACATATGTTTTCTGCACGTCTTTGGCATAACCCCTCCATTGTTATTGTCAACAAGTTTGTATTGTATAGACAACGATATGATAATTATTATAATTATTGTAAAGGAATTTTTATCCAAAGAGGATACGAGTTGTGATCGGTCCAACATACCACGAAAAAGTAAACAAATTGTCATACAGGTAGCGAATAAACCAAACACAAAGGACAGAAAAAGAAAAAGAGATAGAATCGATAAAGTACATGTAGGAACAGAAATGGAGCGTTGAAATGTTTTGACGAAGGAAATGAAGCCGAAAACTAATTATTAATTTACCACCCTTCTCTGAAATTCCCATCAAGAAACCTCAATATGTCAAGGTTAACAATACCAATACTTTATTTTGTTTTTATCTTTTTTACTTGAAAGCGTTAAAAGTATATGTATAGAAATACAATATTTTTATTTCGAAAATTGAATACTTGTAGTTTGCAGTGAAATACTTCCCACAACATGACGTGTATTCATGATTTACATACTTTCATTATCGATGTAACAGCACTGACCGGAACACGTGCGATTGCTAATTTGATATGTTTGTATCATGTTGTTTTTATCATTTTTTGACTTATCGCTTTTGCTTTGTTTTGTCTTTAAAAGTATGACTTTAAATTTTATTATAGAAAATATAAAATAAATTCAGATATAAATGGCAGTCCCTTAATTAACTATTATAAACATAAATTCACTTCTTTGAAACTATTATTATTTTTTGTGTGACATGGTACTATTCAAGCATTTCCCATATTCATATTAATAATATACGTAATCATGATTTGTAAGTGAATATAGATATGTGTATATGTATGGGTAAATACCAACAGCATTGTATATGTCTTAATCATATAAAACATCTCAGATCTCAAAGTATAAATCTTTAGGGTGTCCAGGACACAGATACAAATCCGGACTAACACGGACCTCTGGAAACCAAGTGGTCCAAGTGATCAGGTGCTATGGAGGGGTAAGCATCCCCTGTCGACCGGTCACACCCGCCATGAGTTCACAGTCAAGTGCAAATGAAATACGTGAGGAGCGAATCTTCGTCACAATTGGTACAGAAGTCTCAACAACCGCCAACGAAAAGACAACTCAACATTTCACCTAGTGAAACAGAGTAATCGCAAACAAGGCTATTACACCGACCGTAAAATTTGCGGAACGTTGACATTAAACGCGGTTTTCGATATCCCTGTGTCAATAATTTGTCAGTGAGTAGTTTACATCTGTATATGAAATATTCATATGTGGTACACGCCCTGGCATATCGGATCGTTTGTGAAATATAAACTCCATATGCGGGTGAGTGTGGGATATTGTTACTTAAATGTGGAAAATTTACGATGGAAAAGCCGAAATCGTCGCGTTTGTCGTATAGCTTAGTTGCCAATTTCCCGTCTGTGTCTACAGTTAACATGATTAAGTATGAAGCGTGTGTGCTTGATTCTGTTGTATCTTTAATTTCTAGTTCGCTGTGATATATGTTAGAAAATTGTCATTATAAATTGACAAAACGTCTTCGATATATCTAAAAGTCAAATTAAATTATACCGTTAGCTTTTTTTTCTTTTGATTTAGCCATTTCTGAATGAAGTATGCTTAGTATAAATAAAGGAACAGGTCGAACAATATTGGGGTACAATTGGTTCGCATATTATATTTAATCTTTTTTTATTCTTACACAGTTTATATATACGAGTAGGTTTAAAGGTACATTTATGGATAAAATGCATACAAGAACTCTTTTTACAATCTGATATTAGTATCCATGGTGTATTAAAGCGTGTGGTGTTTATAAATGTTCAAACATTTTCCTTCTATACTTTTATTCTTAATTACATGATGTATAATTAAAGAGCAAACAAAATCGTTGTTGTTTTAACATTTGTATTATCCACATAACATGGCGGGATGGAGTTACATTTTAATTACCATACGGTCGATTCTATCCAGTGTTATTACAGGCTTCACCGGAAAACGTTTTACTACAAACTGGATAACCGTACAATTGCCAGTGTATACTCTTAATGTAATACCTACAGACTGGATAATGGAACTATTGCCAGTGTATGCTCTAATAACCGTACAATTGCCAGTGTATGCCCTTAGCGTACTACTTCCTACAAACTGGATAATCGAACTATTGCCAGTGTATACTCTTAGTGTATTACCTACAAACTGGATAATCGAACTATTGCCAGGGTATGCCCTTAGTGTACTATCTACAAACTGGATGACCGTACTATTGCCAGTGTATGCCCTTAGTATACTATCTACAAACTGGATAATCGAACTATTGCCAGTGTATGCCCTTAGTGTATTATCTACAAACTGGATAACCGTACTAATGCCACTATATGCCCTTAGTGTGCTATCTACAAACTAGATAATCGTACCATTGCCACTATATGCCCTTAGTGTACTACCTACAAACTGGATAACCGTACTATTGTCAGTGTATGCCCTTAGTGTACTATCTACAAATTGGATAACCGTACAATTGCCAGTGTTTGCCCTTAGTGTACTATCTACAAACTGGATGACCGTACTATTGCCAGTGTATGCCCTTAGTATACCATCTACAAACTAGATAACCGTACTATCTACAAACTGGATAACCGTACTATTGTCAGTGTATGCCCTTAGTGCACTATCTACAAACTGGATAACCGACTATTGCCACTGTATGCTCTTAGTGCATTACCTACAAACTGGATAACTGTTTTATTGCTAGTGTATGCCCTTAGTGTACTATCTACAAACTGGATAACCGTACTAATGCCAGTGTATGCCCTTAGTGTATTATCTACAAACTGGATAATCGTACTATTGCCAGTGTTTGCCCTTAGTGTACTATCTGCAAACTGGATAACATTACTATTACCAGTGTATGCCCTTAGTGTACTATCTACAAACTAGATAACCGTACTATTGCCACTATATGCCCTTAGTGTACTATCTACAAACTGGATAACCGTACAATTGCCAGTGTTTGCCCTTAGTGTACTATCTGCAAACTGGATAACCGTACTATTACCAGTGTATGCCCTTAGTGTACTACCTACAAACTTACTAACCGTACTATTGCCAGTATATGCCCTTAGTGTACTATCTACAAACTGGATAACCGTACAATTGCCACTGTATGCCCTTAGTGTACCACCTACAAACTGGATAATCGAACTATTGTCAGTGTATGCCCTTAGTGTATTACCTACAAACTGGATAACTGTACTATTGCCACTGTATGCCCTTAGTGTATTACCTACAAACTGGATAACCGTACTATTGCCACTGTATTCCCTTAGTGTACTACCTACAAACTGGATAATCGAACTATTGCCAGTGTATACTCTTAATGTATTACCTAAATAATAAACTCGTCCATGTCAAAAAAGGTTCACAATACTCCACGTGCCAGGTAAAATGGATCTTACTATGAGCTACAGGTACACTGAAATAACGAATACTTCAATTTGTTCTGAAACACGGACATTTACAACTACCAGATACACATAGTGACTATGTATGTATATCGTTTCGCACGCTTTGTCGATATTTTTGCTCAAAACAAAACAATCGTAAAATCATTCTTCCTTTAGATAATTTTTCTGTTTCATTATCGTTTTTGTTTTCAGTATTATTATTATTATTATTATTATTATTATTATTACTATTATTATTATTATTATTATTATTATTATTATTATATTATATTATCATTGGTTTCAGGAAAAGGTATTTTCAAGATGTTCAAGGTTACATTCCTGAACAATGGTTAGAAATTCAAATGACTTCGTGTTTTCCGTTATGAAAACCCACGTCATTTTATGGCAGTACTAAAATTAAAACCAGATAAAAGCAAGATAATAACTTAAGTAGATGCTTAAAATACGGTGATGGATTTTTGGCATTTCTATCTGTAGATAGCGGCAGCCTTTAATGACGTTTTGTCAATTAATAATGGCAATTTTCATACATGTACATGTCATGTACACTAAGGAATCAAGCCCACACGTTTCCTATTTGGACATTGCACTTACTATAGACAGAGACGGGAAATTGACAACTAGATATACGACAAACTCGGCGATTTGGTCTTCCCAATCGTCAATTTCTAGTTAACTGTTCGATAGCGGTTGTTGAATCCCGTGTGCCAATTGTGACGAGTAATTTATTCTTCACTTATTACATTTGAATCTGACTGTGGACTCACGGCGGGTGTGACTGCCCAACAGAGGATGCTTACTCCTCAATGGCACCTGATCTCACCTCTAGATCTCTGGAGGTCCGTGTTTGTCCAATATTCACCAGATTTCTATATTGTGTCCTGGACATCCTGAAGATAGTAATACCTTGAGATTTATCACGACCAATTGTCACCTTGTATTTGTGCTGTAAATGCACCACAATATTTAACGATTCAGATATTGTTTTTGGTCCTTCGTTTTTGTCTCGTACCCAATTCGTGTGCTTCTATACCCTTTCAAAAAGCCTCAGCTGCAAGTTCTTCTTGAAGGCTAATACTGATATAAAACATCTCAGATACAAAAGTATAAATCTTTAGAATGTCCAGGACACAAATAAAAAATCCGGCAAAAATGGACAAACACGGACTTCTGAAAACCAAGTGGTGGGATCAGGTGCCATGGAGGAATAAGCATCTCCTGTCGACCAATCACACCCGCCGTGACTCTACAGTCAAGTGCAAATGAAATACGCGAGGAACGAATCCTCGTCACAATTGATACAGACGTCTGAACAAGGTCAACGAAAAGGCAACTCAACATTTCATCCAGTGAAACAGAATAATCGCAAATAAGACAATTATACCGAACGTAAAATTTGTGGAACGTTGACATCAAACGCGGTTTTCGATATCCCTGTGTCAATAATTTGTCAGTGGCTAGTTTACATCTGTATATGAAATGTTCATATGTTGAACACGCCCTGGGATATCGGATTATTTGTGAAATATAAACTCCATATGCGGGTAACTGTGGGGAAGGCAAGGGCAAACAACCCACTGGCCTCCTCAGAAAATTCATCATCAGTTTCAATTTTTTGACGGAGATCATATAGACGTTTTCTAGCAGTAGTGGGCGAATCCTTTCAGACAAAATACAGATACAAGTATTGAATTGTGGGGAGATCGAGTGCTACAGCTTGCAATTAAAGCTTATTAAGATCTCCCCGATGAATTCATGTACAATCAGGCCATTAAAAGAAGATGTCACGGTTGTCTAGACTGTGATGCTGGACAATATGTGGCTAATCTGAATTTAACGACAATTGAATCTGTCATAGATCGTATTAAGAGGTACCAACATAACCATAATGCAATCTATGACAGACCAAAGAATGAGGTTAATAAAACTCCATGATGAGGATTAGAGGGTGTAGAAGTGAGGCATGTTAGACCTTTCCCAAATACCAGATTATCACCAAAGAAAGTGATACCAAATTATGAAAAGAGAGGCAATTTCGATAGAAAAATAAACACTCTAGAAAAAGAAATAGGTAACTTAAAGGGTGTTATGACAGAGATGATGAATAAAAAAAAAATAGATCAGATCAATTTAAGAACAAGTAGGCCAACTAGTCCCATTCGAAGTAGGTCACCCTCACCTAGTTATGGAAGTTGTTACAACTGTGGGAAAGAGGGATATTTTAAAAGGGATTCTCCTGGGGAATAAAGGAAAATAAACAGGCTCTCTCGAAAGACCGTATCATTTTCGGATGTAGGTTTAAAGCAGGAGGAATCGGGAAAGCGGGCCTAAACTCGATCCAGAATAGAATGGGTCCTATAAGAAATGTACAGGTGGACAATCATATATCAAATGCTGATCTGTCCCATTGCCTGAACTTGATTTAAGATTCCAGTGACGAAAGTTTTATTCGTCAATTAAGATCTAATTCAACAGTTTTTGTGAAAGTGACTGTGCATGAGAAAAATATTAATAAGTAACTATCATCACCATGTATTTCCTATAGCTATACGCGTTCAGTTACCTCTAAGATATTTAATTACAAGGCAAATCTGCAGCAACTCAATTTACCCAGCCTTTCCCAGAACATTCCGCCTTGTACCTGTTCTACATCTGAATTCATGTACTTTCCATGTGGCCATGTTGTGACAGGTGATCTCAACATTGTGCGCAACAGAAAACTGAGCGATCTTTTGATGCAAAGGCCCAAAATATAGGGAACCTGGCGCCAAAACTTTGAAATTATTATGGACGCATGTAAAGAGTACGCCATACGCTGGGCTAAGAAAGAAGATGTCGAACCTGATACTCTTTCGGAGTGGATTTAGTCGATCAGTAATGTTTTTAAACGAAGAATTCGACGACTTAAACATTGTGCCAACACAAAACACAATTCAATTTTTCGTGACCCTTATGTTATCAGAGAACTTTCCCGTCTCCATGAAATTTTTATCATTGTCCCTGCTGACAAAGCATCTAACAACTTCACATTTGTCTGCCGGCGATACTATTCGGCATCCAACAAGAGGAACTTGGACTAAACACACTTCCTGGAAATCCTACATACTCTCTAACCGATTTCTCTACCTCTGAAATATAAAATAATCATATATCCGTTCTCGCTTTGTTTGGAATACCCATAGCTGACAAGGAGCTTGAATGCCATATATTTATTGGATTCCGAAGATGCACAAAAATCCCTCTCAACACCGCTTCATTGCGGGGTCATCTAAGTGTTACACCAAGCATTTATCTATTTTGCTTACCAAAATTCAAACACATATTAAACAAGGTCTTCAGAAATACTGTATAACGGCCTACTCAAGAAGCGGGGTCAATCAGATGTGGATCCTAAAGAATTCAAAGGAATTGTTGGAACAATTAAAATCTCCAAATTTCAAACATATAACAAGTATCAAGTCTTTTGATTTTTCGACCCTTTACACTACAATCCCTCATAAAAAACTCAAAAAAAAAAGATTAACATCTATAATATAAAACTCTTTTGTATACAAAAATGGAAATCGCAGATAAAAATATTTGGCGTTAGGTCATGAAGAACCTTATTTTGTCAAGGAACACTCTGATTCCAATAACAAGTACACTGAAGACGATATCATCAAGATGCTGGGGTTTCTAGTAGACAACATATTCGTGGTTTTTGCGGGAAAAGTTTTCCAACAGATTGTCGGCATTCCAATGGGTACCCATTGTGCACCTCTCTTGGCTGACATATTTTTGTATTCATATGAAGCGGAATTTATAGTCTCTGCTCTCCAACGAAAAAAAACCAGTTAGCATCTCGGTTACATTTTACTTACAGGTATATCGACGATGTTCTGTCCATAAATAATTCAGAATAATTTCAGAATTGCCTCGGCCAGATGTATTCTGTTGAGCTAGAGATCAGTGGGACAACAGAGAGCAACACATCTGCTTCTTACCTAGATTTACTCCTGTCGATTGGAAAAGACGGTCAACTTCACACATCCCTCTATGACAAACGAGACGATTTCAATTTCCATATCACAAACTTCCCGTTTCTAAGTAGTAATATTCCATTTTCTCCTGCCTATGGCATACTTATACGTTATGCCAGGGCATGCTCTTCTTATGAATGTTTTATTCTGAGAGCTAAACGACTAACCAATAAACTACTTACACAAGGTTACGTTGTTGAACGCTTGGAGTTGTCGTTTAAGAAGTTTTATGGTCGATACGGGGATCTTGTTAAACATTATGAAGTCCCCATATCAATAATATTAGATAGTATTCTGGAGCACGGTCACAGACAATGACTCCCTTTCGCCAATTGTGCTTTTAACTGAACTTGGCCTCTTCACCAAACTTGACCTTTTTACCGAATTTTACCCGTTCATCGTACTAGAAAGGTTTCCATGGAACGTTTGCGACGGGCGTGGCATGCCAGCAGAAGACGCTGACTCCTTCCGGACACCTGGTTCTATCCCGTTTGGGATTTGCAATTGTTCGTCATGTTCAGACCATTACACATCTAATTTGTCGTGTTCTAATGGACTTAAGCTTCGATTATTAATTGGTACTTCTTCATTTTTACTTTCGTTTTTTCGCTCCGGAAGGACGAGATTTTATTTTTCTTAATCGGCGACCTAGCTCTTGAAAGATGTTTTTTTTTTTACCTTTTAGTTTTTTCTAGATATTGTTGACTTTTCTTCCTTTCGCATATAAAATAAAAGTTTGTTTTACATAATAAAGGGAGATGCGTATGTGTGTGAGAATGTATATGCAGGGGGAAGGGGTATCAAGTAATGTCACTACTCAATAATATCATATGAAAGACAGGACATCGCTTATCACAGACTGTTTAAGCCTGCACGCGTTACAAACGATGACTGTTCTGAACAGAGACGTCTTTTCCTTAAACTTAAATTTACAAATAGACGCTTTAAATATTGGCAATGTTCTAAATCACAAAAAAGTTCAGTCCTGTATTCCACCATATTTTAAACTGAAGACCACGCCTTGCATTTCATATAGCTATACACCTAGCATCGCATCCAAGCTATTCAATTACAAACAGGTTTTGCAGTGCCTAGACATCAACCATATTCTACACAACACTGTCACATGTTCATGTGCTTCATCTCCTTTCAAATACAATCCCACCGGGCATGTCATTACCGGCGACGTTTCTATTGTTGAAAACGAAAGCCTAAAAAATCTTATTTTAAGGGGCCCTAAAAACCGGGAATCCCGTTCCTTTAATTGGCGTCAGAATTTCAGTTTAGTTATGGATTCTGTCGAAGATTATGCCAGACGATGGGTCAAACATGAAGACGTAGAACCAGACACTTTGTCTGAATGGCTGAAAGCCATACGATGGTTGATAAAACTTCGTATTCGAAAACTTACAGGGACTATGAAAACACGTTTTCCCTCTGTATTTAATGATCCACAAGTAGTAACTGAACTGAATAGATTACATGACCAATATGTACTGGTACCAGCAGACAAAGCCTCAAATAATATAGTTTTTGTTTGTAAGGCATATTACTATAGAACTTGGGTTAAATACGAATTATGGTAATCCTACATACACACGTAGCTCACTTTCAAAGGATGAGATCCTTCAAAATCACGTGTCCGTATTACGCTCATTTGATATACCTACAACGGATACCGAATTCGAGCTACCACATTTATATTGGATACCTAAACTTCATAAAACCCCATATAAGCAAAGATACATAGCAGGATCCAGCAAATGTTCTACCAAACCTTTATTTTTACTCCTTACCAAGATATTGACAGCCGTTAAGGAGAAACTTCAACAATACTGTACAGTTGCTTATTCCAGAAGCGGTGTAAATCAGATGTGGATACTTAAAAGTTCTAAACAGCTTTTAGAAAATTTGTAGGCACACAAGTTTTCTCTAATTCACAGTATCAAAACCAATGACTTCTCTACTCTTTACACTACTATTCCACATAAAAAATTAAAAGAAAAACTTTTCAGCATCGTAGACAACTGTTTTTTCACTAAAGGTGGTACCCGAAAATTTAAATATCTAGTGATTGGCTATCAGGATACTTATTTCGTCAAACACCACTCTGATTCTACACATAAATATACTGAAGTTGATATAAAAAAAAAACATGCTGGAATTTCTAATAGACAATATATTCGTAATGTTCGGAGACGTGGTCTTTCAACAAACTGTCCGCATTCCTACGGGAACCAATTGTGCTCCTTTATTGGCCGACCTGTTCCTTTATTCATACGAAGCAGACTTCATTCAGAAACTGCTGAATCAAAAGAAGAAAAAGTTAGCGATGTCCTTTAATTTGACATTTAGATATAGCGACGACGTTTTGTCAATTAATAATGACAATTTTCATACATATGTCAATGCGATATATCCCAGCGAACTAGAAATTAAAGATACAACAGAATCAAGCACACACGCTTCATACTTAGACATTTTACTAAATATAAACACAGACGGGAAATTAGCAACTAAGCTAAACGACAAACGCGACGAGTTCGGCTTTCCCATCGTAAATTTTCCACATTTAAGTAGTAATATCCCTCAGTCACCCGCATATGGAGTTTATATTTCACAAGTGATCCGATATGCCAGGGCGTGTACAACATATGAATATTTCATATACAGAGGTAAACTACTCACTGACAAATTATTGACACAGGGATATCGAAAACCGCGTTTAATGTCAACGTTCCGCAAATTTTACGGTCGGTATAATAGTCTTGTTTGCAACTACTCTGCTTCACTAAGTGAAATGTTGAGTTGCCTTCTACAGGTTTCAAGATATAATATTCTAAAATAGCCAAAAGCACAAAAATAAGTTATAAATACAAGGGAAATAACTCGTAGAATGGCCGTGAATAATAATAATAATTCAGACAAAACTCTGAAGTTGTAGATCTTCGTGTGCTGATAATTTTAGGTTATTTATTGTAACTGAAGATACTTTTGGAAAATTCGAAAACACAAATTTTCTCAAATTCTTAGTATAAAAACACAACTGTTCTACTCCTAATACAACAATTACGCATAAAATATTAAAAGAGAGACATTTTGGCATCGACAACTGTGGTACACTAAAAGTGGTGCACGCGAATTTAAATTCCTATTCTTGGTTATCAAGATAATATTTCGTTCAACACCACTCTGAATCAACACATAAAGACACTGAAGTTGATTTAAAAAGTGCTGAATTTCTAAAAGACAATACAACAAAATGTAGTCTATATATGTAGTGATAGGAAATCAGGGTGCGTTCTATCAAGAAGTCTGTTTCTCTTTTAATTTTTCGTGCGGGATTAATGTTGAATAGATAGTAGAGATATACATAATAAATAGATACACGATAACTACGGTATATGCACTGCCCCTTTCTTGTCATGAAGGCAGAACCCACAGGGGCGTGGCTAGAAATTGATGTGTAGGCACTTATTGCAGTAGGGGGTCTAAGACCCCCAGTGGTGGATTCAGGGCGACAGAAAACGCAAGTCGTTAGTGTGGTCCTAAGATGTTCTAACCACTCGGATCTAACTTTTCATTATTTGCGGCATAAATTATATGAAAACATAACTTTTCATTATTTTAAGGTCAACAAACCACTTAATTTATGCTGCAACTGGCCATGCTTATATATTACTGACACACTTATGATCTGGGTCAATCAGTGTCATGAATGTTATTATCATTGTAATTTATTTAATTCTATTTAATTTATCATTCACTTTAACAAATTAAACTGTATATGTTTCTTTGGCCAAATGTCTTTATTGGTGTTCATAAGAAACGAGCTTTATATAAGATTACAAATCTTGTTATTACAGGCAAATTATAAGTTTAATGCAAACACCTTATGTGCATGATGTAAAATAATGTTTCCTATTCAATAAAATACAAACGTTTGACAAACGACAAACGGCTACTATATAGGCTAAGCGAAGCAATAAAATTTGAACCGAATATTGATAAAGTTATTTCAGTAAACCTTTGGCATTCTGATGCTCCCTTTATTGACCGACCTAATCCTTTATTCGTATGACGTACTCATCAAACACAAGCTTCTAAATCAAAACAAGAAAATATAGCTGTGACCTTCGATTTGACAATAAGATATATCTCTTTATGTCTCGCAGATGATCCGATGTACCAGATTTGTTAAATGTGAACATTTCATATACAAAGGCAAAATAATTCTGGTAAATAGTGGTCATATATCAGGAATCAGGTTTATGTCATATATCAGGAATCTGGTATAATGTCATATATCAGGAATCTGGTATAATGTCATGTATCAGGAATGTAATCATGTATCAGAAAATCTGTTTATAATGTCATGTATCAGAAATCTGGTTTAATGTCATGTATCAGGAATCTGGTTTAATGTCATGTATCAGGAATCTGGTATAATGTCATGTATCAGGAATCTGGTATAATGTCATGTATCAGGAATCTGGCATAATGTCATGTATCAGGATCCTGGTATAATGTCATGTATCAGGAATCTGGTATAATGTCATGTATCATGAATCTGGTATAATGTCATGTATCAGGAATCTGGTTTAATGTCATATATCAGGAATCTGGTATAATGTCATGTATCAGGAATCTGGTATAATGTCATATCTCAGGAATCTGGTATAATGTCATATATCAGGAATCTGGTATAATGTCATGTATCAGGAATCTGGTATAATGTCATGTATCAGGAATCTGGTATAATGTCATATATCAGGAATCTGGTATAATGTCATATATCAGGAATCTGGTATGTCATATATCAAGAATCTCGTATAATGTCATATATCAGGAATCTCGTTTAACGTTTCATTCGCAAATTTTACAGTAGGTATCATAATAACCTTGTTTGCAATTACTGTTTCATTAATTGAACAGTATGTTGACTTACCTCTTTGATTGTTTATACTGATTGTGAAGAGGGTTTATTTCTCACTTATTTCATTTGAATTTGACTGCCAATAAGGGATACTGCACTCATCTACAATACCGGATTTCACCGTTGTATTTCCAGAGGTTCGTGTTTGTCGAATGTTTACCGGAATTATATATCATTATATATTATAAGTAGTTATAGGCAGCTCCATGGCACGCATTTTGAATTTCGCCGCTAGGGGGCGCCACCAGTGGCGCTGTTTGATGACGTCATCAGAATACTGGCTTCTGATTGGTCAATTCAAATGCGTGCCATGGAGCCGCCTGTGACGTCATAACCGGAAGTGCGTCATACCGGAAGTGAGGTCATACCGGAAGTGCGTCATACCGGAAGTGAGGTCATGTTGTCATGGCAATAAGGAGAAAGAGCCAATCGTTGAGCTTGGAGGCGTGTCTATGACCGGAAGTGTAAGGTTGTGGGGCGGCCATTTTGGTTAAGGAGCCAATGAGAGCCTTCGTTACAAGAGGTTGGGGTCACGAGAAGTCACAAGAGGTCACGTGAGTTCACGAGAAGTCAACGGAAAGAGAGAGAAGTTGGGTTTTTTCCAGTTTTGAGCTGAGAGTGAATCTATTTTTAGAACCGAAACTTTGGGTTTTTCCAGTTTTGAGCTGAGAGTGAATCTATTTTTTAGAACCGAAACTTTGGGTTTTTCCAGTTTTGAGCTGAGAGTGAATCTATTTTTAGAACCGAAACTTTGGGGTTTTCCAGGTTTGTGAAACTCGTAGTTGGTGGCGCCACCGTCGTTGAGAGTTGTGTATCATGCGCATGTGCGAGAAACGGTAGGCCGAGCCCGTCACTGTTAGTCGTCAAGAGTCCTGTTTCAAGTGCGTAAGCGCGAGAAGCGGTAGACCGATCTCGACTCAAGCTTGTACTAAGACTTGTAGAGTAAATGTATAGTGATGGGTCTAAACATATAGTAATAAAAATTTCAAACACTCACCCTATGCTGGTAGTGGTTTTTTCTGACGATGTTGACTCTTCGAGCTGCGGATCGCAAATGAGCTCTCAGAGGTCTAACTGAACCTATACTCTAGTCATGTGACTTTTTTTCTATTTTTAGTGCATGGAAAATAATCTAGTCCAATCCAATAAAAAATGAAACACTCACCCTATGCTAAAAGTAGTGGATTTTTCTTATGATGTTAACACCTCGAGCTTCGGTTCTCAAATGACTTTTCACAAGCTGAACTGAACCTCTCTCTAGTCACATGACTTACTATATTTAGACTTTTATCTAATGAAGTGAATACATCATAACAAAAACATCTCATAGAGTTTGTGATACTATTACTCCGTCTCATAGTTTCTCAATGGTGTTTTTACACCCTATAACTCTTGTACCTTTGTGTCTACTTTGTACTAGTACTATGCTTACACTAGTATTTCTCATTCTATATGAAAATAAAACGAAATACAATACATTCTAGTTTTATGGACCTATAAAACATAGAAGAATATAAAAGACTATATAAATGTGATGATACCTCGTTTGAGTATCTATACAGTTCTTTTCTTTTTATTATAAATACATGTCTACAGTTACCGTACTTCATTTTAGATTTGACAACGGAAGCTTACACACGGAATGGCTAATTTACCAAACTTTGATTTATTGTTAAATGAAAGACAAGAACAGGCGAGAAGTCAAAGGCAAGCTCACCAGGGAGATCAACGGGGTGATGGATTTAATGCAAACAGACAACTCACCGATTATAGTGATTACTATGAAGTAGACACCCTGAGTGAGCGTAAATCACGTAAGTTTAAAACGGCTTCGAATGTGTACCAAGTCAAATTTAAACATTTTTCTCTAAAGATGCCATACACTTGGTATCAGAGGTAATAGATCATATGTTGACTTCTATTAAGAACAAACTACAGTGTGAAGATCGGGATAAGATGAGAGTCAATATACATCATCCATCTTTAAAAAGTGAAGTGTGGGTAGAATTTACGGATGCTAAAGACCTGAATGCTGATCTACTCATGGAGAAAAATGAGAAAGTGCAACAGAGTAATGAAAATTTTTAAAATCGAAGATGGGTCTTACCACCCTGTCAGTAATCCATGTCATACAACCTGTAGGTAGTGGGGGTGTGGAAAACGAAAATATCATCTCAGTGTTGATAAAAAATCCATGCTGAACAAGAAAAGAAGTTTGATACAGATCAAGAATACAGACAAGACCTGTTTAGCTCGTGCTATATGTAGTTGGTCGTTTTCATTGTCAGAAACCTGGACTTGGAGATGGAGACAAGTACAAAAACTGGCAACGCTATTGGAAAACTTTGATTTTAGGAGATGCAAGTAGACATACTCTTCAACGACGAGAAGCTCATGCCTTAATGCAACAAGCTGGATGTGATCCCCAGCAAGAGAGTGGACCTGAAGAATGGCAACGTTTTCAAACTGTGTTATTACCCCACTATCGTTTGAAAATCTACGAACTGAATACCAATGCAAAACGATTGGCATTAAATGTACTGTATAGTGGTGTAGGATTTGGGGGCCCCCATTCACGTCTTATACGATGATCACCATTACGATTGTATCGTATCTATGCCTGGACTCTTGGAATGTAATTACTATTGTGACCGTTGTGATGTGGGTTATGATCATGTAGAAGATCACCGATGTCCTCAATGCTGCTTTCGTTGTTTTTGCACCGTGGCCCTGTGTTCCCGACAATACGATAAAAACCTATAGAATGTACACATTGTCAGGGGACATTCACATCGACTCGGTGTTACGAGAATCATTTGAAGCCTTATAGTAGTAATACAACCACTACTCCATGTCAGCTAATGACTCGATGTCCCACTTGTCAAGTATGGCTGAGTAAGAAACAAATTCACACAACACTGTTGTCAAGAAAAGAAGAAAAAATGTCGCCATTGTAAACAGATCGTGGATCTAGATCATCGCTGTTTTATACAACGGATCCCTTTCTCAGGATGAATCATCTTCACCCCCTTATTACATTTTCTATGATTTTGAGTGTACCCAGGATACCGGAGAACACAAACCTAATCTATGTATTGCTCATCGTGTATGTCCCCCAGTGTACATCCGATGATTGGTGTGAGCAATGTAAAACCATGGAAGATCAATCGTATTACATTCCGAGGTCCCACGACACTCACTGATTTTTTGACTTGGTTATTTCAAACGACCGTGTATGATGACATACATCAAAGGGAGAAACTTTTACATGATGGAGCTATAGCTATTGCTCATAACTTTAAAGGGTACGATGGACAGTTTATTTTACATCATCTGGTACATCATGCCTGTGAAAAACCTGATGTGATCATGAACGGTTCTAAGATTATGTCTATGACGGCTGGAAACATCAGGTTTTAAAGACTCATGTAATTTCTTGGCATTTCCTTTTAGCTTCGTTACCTAAAGCTTTTGGATTGACTGAACTCAAGAAAGGCTACTTTCCGCATTTGTTCAATACAGAAGCTAATGCTGATTACATAGGAGTATATCCCCCAGCTAATGTAATTACAACCCAGAAGGTAATGAAACCTGATGTCCGTCGTGATTTTTGAAGCGTGGTATCAAGACCAAATTCAAAAGGGTGAGATTTTTCATTTGCAATGCGAATTAGAAGAATACTGTGAATCGGACGTGACTATTTTGCGACAAGCTTGCATGCATTTTTCCAAAGCATGTGTTTGAAACTAACCGATGTGGACCCCTTTGCTGAATCGATTACGTTTGCCAGTACGGGGAATATAGCCTATCGTCGCAATCATATGCAAAAAGATACGATTGGTATCATACCTCCGCGGGATATCCTTCACCACGACAGTATTCCACCCTAGCATTACGCTGGTTGAGTTGGAAAGAACATGAAACTGGTCAAACGATTAGACATGCTCGTCAGGGAGGGGAAGTCCAAGTAGGATCTTATCGTGTGGATGGTTATCATGAAAACTCTCGCACCATTTACGAGTTTCATGGCTGTTTTTGGCACGGATGCCCCTTGTGTTTTCCTAACTTAAAGCAAGAGCAACACCCGTTTCATCCTTCTTTGACGTATGAAGAAGTGTATCAAAAGACCTTAGAGAGAGATCAGTATTTGCGTCAACACTATCAAGTAGAAACGCTGTGGGAACATGACTATCGTCAAAGGTACAAGACGGATCCAGAGTTTCAACATTTCATTGATAAAACGTATGAAGATTTTCCCGACCCGTTAGTTCCTAAAGATGCTTTATTTGGTGGTCGAACGAATGCCACTCGTTTGCTCTGCGAAGAAGGAGACATTCGTTACGTGGATGTATGTTCTTTGTACCCGTTTGTCTTGAAACATGGAACTTTTCCCATTGGACACCCAGACGTGATTACACATGATTTCAAAAGTCTAGATCAATATTTTGGACTGGTACAATGTCGAGTTATTCCTCCTCGTCATCTGTTTTCATCCCGTGTTACCTTATCGGTTTGCAGGAGGAAAGCTACTTTTTCCTTTATGTCGTACTTGTGCTCAACAAGGAATCGAACAGGAGTTGGGTATGAGTTATCGATGCTCTCATACGGATCAAGAGCGACGTTTGTTAGGTACATGGACGACGTGTGAATTGAATAAAGCTATAGAAAAAGGTTATGTAATCGATCGTATCTTTGAAGTATGGCATTTTCCCTGATCAGTCCAATACTTTATTTCGTAGCTATATTGATCAGTTTCTTCAGATTAAGCAACAGGCTAGTGGTTTTCCTGCTTCCTGTCAAACAGAAGAAGATCGTCGTCAGTACCTCAAAGAGATTGAAACGAGAGAACAACTGATCATACGAGAAGAAGATGTAGAGAAGAATCCTATCTTACGGACCATTGCTAAACTGTGTTTCTGAACTGTTTGTGGGGTAAATTTGCTCAACGAACTAATTTACCTCAGACACAGTATGTGGAGAGTTACGAAGCATTACAACAGTTACTTCAAGATGATACTCGTGAGATATTACATTTAGAACTGATTCCCAATGACGAAGGCCATGATGAGATTGACATGATGCTGGTGAATTCAAAACCGAAGGATGACTTTGATGAACCCAATGGTTTTAGCAATGTAGTGCTAGCAGCCTTTACGACGTCTTTAGCACGGTTACATCTTTATGCCACCCTAGAAGGTTTGGGAGAACGTGTATTATATTTTGATACAGACAGTATCATTTATCAACACGATCCACAGCAGTGGAATCCTACTATCATAAACAGTTTAGGAGGATGGACAGACGAATTAGATGGGGATTCTATCTTATCCTTTGTCTCGGGAGGTCCTAAAAATTATGCGTACAAGACTCGTCAGGACAAAACGGTGTGTAGAGTCAAAGGAATCACTTTTGATAGTCGTACCACTTCTACAGTCAACGTAGATACATTGAAACAGTTGTTACGTGGTCAACAAAAGAAAGTGATAGTATCGTACCCTCATAAGATCATGCGAACGAAACAACATAAAGTCAAAACACAGGCGATGACTAAAGAAGTGCGTGTCGTGTATGATAAGAGACATCGCATTGAAAACTTTTGTACTTTACCTTATGGTTATTGAATAAAGTTTGTTTTTGAGTAATAAAATGTATGAAACTTGACTTTGGTGTTGGTGTTGATGATATAAAACAGAAGACAGTGAAAGGGTAGGGGTTCATTGATACAGTGTGATCTCAAGTACACGCATCATGGCGACTCTCGATTCTAAAGATCATGGTAGTTTTTACATGACTTTACCTAGCGATGCTAGTTTAAAAAGTCTTTCCCGATAATACCTTAACAGAATTCAAAACTCATTTACCTCAAGCTTTTAAGTATGATGGATAGTGAGTGGGAAATAGCGTTGAGTGAATTGATCTTTCCCAACTTAATAGAATCGATAACATCAGATGAGAATTACATAGATGTCCTGGTTCCCCCTTCACGTTCCTTTGGAATCCGTCGTGACACCTAAAAAATCCCCAGGACCCCTCTACGTATCCCTAAGAAAAAGGAAATGAAATATCGCCAACATGAACGTTTTACTGTAGAATTGATAAAAGAAACACGTCTCGTTAGATGATCCCCAATTTGATCATGTCATCTCTAAAACTGATACGAAATCGGGGATCGCTTTTGTAGGAAGTATTTGGAGACTTAAATTTCGTTCGGGGTTTTATGCGTCTCCTGTCGCTTTAATAGAAGAGATGAAAGTTGGTTTTTCTAGAGCCTTTCAATATGTCATTGATGGGATAGAAGATCTCTCTCATAAAAATACTATTAAATTCAGATATGACTCAGCTTTAGATCGATTCATGATTGAGTTTAAAGGCCGATCCATCTATTCCGTTCCCTTTTTAATACGTTTTTCCAAGTCTACTAGGTTATAAGCTTGGCTTTGAAGCCGTTGACATGAATGAGGAGATGACGAAATGGGTCGATGTCACACACATGCCAAAGTATCCACCCGATTTAAATATTGGTATGAGTGGTATCTATGTCTACAGTAACATTGCCGAAAGTCAAATTGTAGGTTCACAATCGTTACCGTTATTACGTGTGGTCCCTTTTTCAAACGGGTCAATCGCTCAATCATCAACATTGGGAACCTTTTTCATTACAATTATGTGGGTTTAAATAAAAAGTATTTTGATACCATTGAAATACAATTGAGAGATGACATGGGACGTAAAATTCATTTTCTAGGAGGAAAAGTGATTGCCAAACTTCATTTTCGTCGTGTCATTTAAAATGAAGTGCAACACAGGACTTGGGTCAGTTGATGACCGAGAGTCATCGTGTTCACATCTTGTATTATTTATCAATATGAATCCGACGAAAAGAGAAAATGGCATGACTAAAGCCGTAAGAAAAGAAGATATGAAAAGACGAAAGGGGTGGAAAGGGGAGAAACAGAGAGAAGAGAAACAGAGAGAAGAAGAAGAACAGAGAGAAAGAATAGGGGAAACGATGGAAGGACAGGAAAAGATAGAAGGGAGAAAAAGTCAGAAGGACAGAGAGATGAAGGAAAAGAACAGAGAATGAAAAGAGAAAGAGGGGACGTCCACGCAAAGTATCTGTAGAGAGAACAAAAGAACAAAGAGAAGAAGAAGGACAGAGGGAAGGAGTGAAAAGGGGACGACCACGAAAAGTAGAACAGGAAGAAATACCTCATGATATTTTAATGTTTCTACGACAATGGTTAAGCGAGATTGTCGTCAGTCTCCCCATGTACGGTGACACTTTTTCATTTACAATTAAATGATAATAATGGGCAATCGAGAGCAGGTATGATGTATCATGTGCATAAAGAACAACGACCAGTAGCATGGGATCCTTTTGGTCATCATGTAGACGTACCGATGATACAATTTTGTGTTTCAGGACAAAAAACGTAGAAAAATATGATGTTTTTAGTTCTGATCTAAAAATAGATTTTATGAAACCTTATAAAAAGGAAGTGAGAATGCACATCAGGGACCATTCACTCTCAGACACGATGGAAAGAACATCAAGTATGGAAACTTTATTTTCATCGACGATGGATGCTAGTCAGATCGTCACGGATAGTGCTCCCACGAACCGAGACATGATGGATAGTGTACCACGAGTTCATCGAGTAGAAGTAGATAGTGTACCACGAGCTCATCGGGTTGAAGTGGATAGCGTACCGAGAGTCAATCTGATAGAAGTGACAAGGACTCCACCTACCGAAAGGAGACAAGGTGTGACCACTTTTAAACTAAGACCTGCTACCGACAGAGGGTTATCGTTTCATCAGGAATTAAGAATACCTTTAGCCTTGCCTAATTTTTGTACGTATGAATCCAGGTACCTGACGTTTAAAGATCATTGGCCCAAATATCTACCGGGACCTAAACAGACAGAATTAGCCAGAGCAGGATTTGTGTATTTAGGGAACAGTGACCACGTTCAGTGTTTTTCTTGTGGCATCTGTTTAAAAGATTGGGAATGGAGCGATAATGCTTTTACAGAACATCGACGTTGGTCTAAAGATTGTACTTTCAGTCAATTGATGATATAAACATAACAAAAAACAAAAAACCCTGTGTGGAGCCTCCCTTCTGGAAACATCCAAGTGGCTGACGGGAACGAGTCTAAAAATAGAATAAGAAGAAGAAGAACGGCTATAAAGTAAAGTGAAGTGCAGTGACCAAACATCATTTGAATCAGTCATCAACATGAGTTATCCAGGCTTGTCACAGACGTACCCAAATTATTCACCTAATAATACACCTTACATAGAAGGGGCCGATGAGTTTGATGAAGTTCTCAAAACGTTAGACCAGTTGCAAGAAAAAACAAGAAAATGATGCGGCCCAGGGAATGTTACGTGATGCCTTTGCTATCCACATTACAGAAAATGAGGGAAGAACTCACGACTATTACAACTACTCTGAAAGAATTGAAGGATAAAGTACAGCCAGGAGTCAGAACATCGTATATGGGGTACGAATATAAGCCTACGCCCCAGACTCATCCTTGTTTCATTTGTGGTGAAATTGGACATTGGTCTCCTAGATGTCCTAAGAATAACGAGTCGGCAACAACAACAGCAACAACAGCAACAAAAAGTAGAGCCTGAGAACAAAGTAGAAAATCGATCTCGTCAATCGGACCAGTGTTATAAATGTCATCAGTCAGGTCATTGGGCTTATGAATGTCCCGAACAGACTTCAACAGGGGCCAAACGTAAACTCAACTTGATGCTCAAGAAGGGAGGCAAAGCCACCAAAAAAAGGGAAAGTGGAAACCGAACAGCAGTGAATGTTTTTTGGAATTGTTTATCGTGTAAATACGTTTAGTGTCACAGCGTCAAGGAATCCGAACCGACCGATCTAGGACAAAAGCTAACGTTCTTTTGCTCCGTGCTGTATGGGCAAGATCAACCGTAGTAGTGAGACAAAGTGACTCAAAGTTTTTGTGATGAACGTTTTAACCATGAAGTTAATGTTTTCAAAGTTAATGTTCTCATAGTTCATTCTTATGTATTGTACATAGTCACAGAAAGTGAATCAGTGTTCTCAAAGTTAATGTTCCTCATAGTTAATGTTCTCATAGTTCATGCTTATGTATTGTACATAGTCACAGAAAGTGAATCAGTATTCTCATAATTAATGTTCTGATAGTTTACTGTTCTCATAGTTCATGCTTATGTATTGTACATAGTCACAGAGGGACGGCCCTAATCCTCTGTCGACTATCTAAAAAGTTTTTAGCGGGGCATTAAACTTATTAAAATTGAATCTGGTGTTTGTGTATTTATGACTAAAAGGTGTATACGTTTAGAGTACACTTAGAGTTTAAACCTACTGGGTATAAGGTGTACTAAGAGTACACTTAAGAGTCCTGCTCTAGTATCTACAAGGTAGACATAAAGGAGTGATCTAATGTAAAAAACAAAACTATGAGTAGAAGGAGATCAAGAGTAAAAAGTGTAACACATAGATTGAGATACAGAGAAAGAGATACAGAACAAGAGTATACAAAGGATTTATGTTTTATTACTGCTCTAATCAGTCATAGGTTTCTTTTTCGTAAAAGTTAGGTGGGCCCTGAAAAGGGCCGTTGTGTTTTAGGCTTTTATAGGCCATGGCATAAAAAGCATTTTGTCCGTTTTCTCTGCCGTCTTTCTCTTTTTCTTTTTTCAAGCTTCACGAGTTCAATCCATTCGTCGATATATTCGATAACCAGCCCACCTTTCTTCCCACTGTATCGACACATATCAGCCATTCTTCTTTTTCTTGTACTTCGCCCCACATGTTTACACAGTCAGCCATGATCAAACAATGACTATAGACTCTGAGACATACTCGGCAGGGTGTGACGTCACACGTCGCGTGAGCGTTTCTTCTTCTCCTTCTTGTTGAACATCGCTTAGTGAAAAACAAAAACCAAAATGGAGAGCATCTATACAGAAGCTATTTACAAAATTATTCTGTTACAACAGAAGACCAAGTGGCGTATCATGAAGTGTAATCGTTACTATCAGAGTCTACTGACAAAACTGAATCTGAGATGGAGGCAATTGAAACATCAGCAAACCTCGCAGAAAGTCAGAGATGATTTCGATAGGCAGTACCGACAGGGCTTAGAGTATTTGTCAGCTCAGTATGTTTTCTACTAGAAAACAGATTAGAGCTAGTTTTCGTCAACAACAGATACCGATCATCATGACGATCAAGAGAAAGACAGATGATCTACTGGAAGCAGAAACGCCGTTTACCTCTGAAAAAGAGAAGATGTTACTGTCAATATTAGTAACCTAACTAACGGCCCTTTTCAGGGCCACCCAACTCATTAGAAAAGTAATCTAAACTGTATTGAGATATGCTACATCTACTACTACTACTACTCTATAAAACAAACATAGACCTATTACTCATTTTATTGTGTCATAAACCCTATCACTCATATTCTTGTCTCATAAACCCTATAACTCATTTTATTATATACACTGCACATTCAGTTTTAAGGTTTCATTTTCTCGTAAGATATAAGTGGTCCTGAAAAGGACCGTTGTTTTTGGCATATCTGCCATGATTCATGTACAGAATCTCTTTTTTAAACGGCAAACACTTCTCGTCCATCTGCTTACGTTTTTCTCTCTTCTCTACCAAACCGTAAAACAGAATTGAGAAGTACAATTCGTCTCAGGCGAACATCTTCTTTTCCCCGATGAAAGTTCAGATCAATCTTTCGTAACTTATCTTTAGTATCACGAATAATCTGCCTAGTATCATATACAGGCTCGATTAGAACAGGTTCGATTTCTTGTTCCATAGTGTACTCCATAGTATACGCCATGTTTGACATTTTTTATTTTTATCACTCTTAGACTGATTTCTCCTAGGCGTCTATCACTCTTGACGTTTTTCATTGGTGGAATCACGTTGCCAACGATACATAGACCAATCATCAAAGAGGTCAAAGTTGACGAGACGGAGTACGTCGCGTGCACTATACTGCTCATATAAAAAGCCGTGCGCGTCTCATTTCACTGCGCTTCATATCAAGAAGACAACAAACAAAAAATGGCACAGCCAACCAACACAACCGATATGTTTTTAGATAGCGAGAAGTTTTGGAAGGCGAGGCCCCACTTAAAATTTAAATCAGCAGCAGATGAGTGGGAGTACTTTGAGCGGCAGAAGGCAGGGCTAGAGAAATGGTTCCGTGTAGCTGAGGCCCGTGCAGTAACAAAGAAGAAAGAGAAAACGGTGTGTTGCCGGGCCTGCGGCTGCTGGTTGTTGTAAGGGGTTTTTTTAAACCCGAAAAAACAAACGGCCCTTTTCAGGGCCACCTAACTTACACGAAAAGAAACCTTAACTGAAACGATGCAGTTTTTTTTTTGTTGTGTTATACTATAGTGGTAAGTCTAGTAAGTAAGTTAATTCTTTTACTTGATTGAACAAATTTTATGAGATAGAAATCAATTCTAAAAATAGTAACATTAAACACTTGAAAATAAGTTCAGTTAGACTACTGAGAGCTCATTTGGCAGCCGAAGCTCGAAGAGTCAACATCGTCAGAAAAACTCTCTCTGGGTGAGTGTTTAATTTTTTTTATTTTATATACAGTAGTACAAGAAATAATATAAAATAATACAGATACTATTTTCACTATCTGAACTTTGATACTTGTTGAAACGATGTAAGTGAACAACTTCATACTTTACACTTTACTACTTGTATCACTTTGTCACTTTGAGACTTCATAACTTAGAACGTTGCACACGTTGCAAACTTTGAAACATGAGAACGGTACACACTTGATCACTTTGACAAACTTTGAGAACGACACAAACACTTGATCACTTTTGCAAACTTTGAGTACGTTACACACTTTCATGTTATATGGTTCTCACTCCTGCCGTGAGATTAGTCAGTCCCATGATTCCATACCAAAGATGGCTACCCTTCCTAACCTTTCTGTTTCGCTACGTCCACCCACACCCCTCCGGTTTAATGCCTACAGCCCATAAAGAGTCATCGCCCCTTTTGTTCCATCCCTATACTCTATACCGAGTAATATCACCTTTGTTTCATCGATACAGTCTATACAGAGTGATCTCCCCTTTACCCATCTCTAAAGTCTAATACAGAGTAATCTCCCTTTGTTTTACCTATACAGGCTATACAGAGTGATCTCCCTTTGTTCCACACCTATAGTCTATACAGAGTAATCTCCCTTTGTTTCACCTATACAGTCTATACAGAGTGATCTCCCTTTAGTCCTACTCATACAAGCTATACAGAGTAATCTCCCTTTGTTTCACCTGTAAAGTCTATACAGAGTGATCTCCCTTTGTACATACTCGTCACTCTACAAGCCTTAGTACAAGTCTTAGTTCAAGCTTGAATCGAGCTCGGCCTATCGCTTCTCGCGCATGCGCATGATACACAACTCTCAACGACGGTGGCGCCACCAACTACTAGTTTCACCGACGGTGGCGCCACCAACTACTGGTTTCACAAACCTGGAAAACCCCAAAGTTTCGGTTCTAAAAATAGATTCACTCTCAGCTCAAAACTGGAAAAACCCAAAGTTTCGGTTCTAAAAATAGATTCACTCTCAGCTCAAAACTGGAAAAACCCAACTTCTCTCTCTTCCCGTTGACTTCTCGTGAACTCACGTGACCTCTTGTGACTTCTCGTGACCCCCAACCTCTTGTAACGAAGGCTCTCATTGGCTCCTTAACCAAAATGGCCGCCCCACAACCTTACACTTCCGGTCATAGACACGCCTCTAAGCTCAACGATTGGCTCTTTCTCCTTATTGCCATGACAACATGACCTCACTTCCGGTATGACGGACTTCCGGTATGACCTCACTTCCGGTATGACGCACTTCTGGTTATGACGTCACAGGCGGCTCCATGGCACGCATTTGAATTGACCAATCAGAAGCCAGTATTCTGATGACGTCATCAAACAGCGCCACTGGTGGCGCCCCCTAGCGGCGAAATTCAAAATGAGTGCCATGGAGCTGCCTATAACTACTATTATATAGCTCCTACTTCCCATTAACACTTTGTAATTGTGATTTGTATACCTGAATGACATATCAACCAGAACAAAGGCCTACCCTGACTCCTATGTTCTACTTATACCATCAGCAGCAATATGATCGACTGGCAAAAATGAAACTAAAAATCTCGAGTTAATATACCTCCTTGAATTCCGCGCAGTCACAAATGATTTAGCCGTTTCAGATGAAAAGTTCTTATAATCGTCTACCAGATGGACGGCAAGGGCAAAGTGATGGAAATATCTAACCTGACCCCAATGTTCATTTGTACTAAGAACTTTTTTTCACTAACTTTTCTGTTACTTGTACTTCAAATGTCCAACTGTGATTCCCTGTAAATAGCGTGGTTGCGCGGCACATGCCAGAAAATCATGATTGAGAAAGTAATGTTGAATGATTATAAACAGACGCCGAAAAATATTATATTACTACATTTATCTTGAAATAGGCCGATGTTGATTTGATATTGTTTTTTTTTTTTGTACTCCATAAATTCTCATATAGAACCAATCGTACAATGATCGATTTATTACATTTCAGTTTAATAAACCATCGAGCATTGAACGAGAACATTTGATAAATTATCCTGTTTACAGTGATATTTCAAACCGTAGAACACGTGACCGTCTCTGAATAAATGAAAATGCAGAACAAATACAACACGAGATTCCAGTGGGATCTTGGCGCCCACCACCGAATGTTCTTCATTTGATCTATGACAACTGTTCTTTTCTGTTATTTTGCGGCTCAACAATGAATTTGAACTCAAACCTAATTACATGTAAAGTGCTTTCTCACAA
>BROG01001015.1:0-169741 GCA_030159075.1 Atrina japonica | reverse complement strand
CTCTCTCTCTCTCTCATGTTCATGTGTCATGTTAAGTTTTAAATGAAATTGTCGACAAAATCTAAAATAACTGATTATTTATAATCCAAAAAGTATGATGTTTAGGGATTTTATTTTGATTATAAGAGAGGTTTCAATGTGCAATCGTGAATTGACAGACAATCAAATAGTGACGTTATACCCATCCTATAGACTATGCCATTCGACAGATTTAGGCCTTCAGATTGCACTTCAGTGAATTGGGTTAATAGAATACATTTAATCACAGATTTATTATCAGTCGTAGAATATAAAAACATGTACTTTTTAAAAAGCTTCTAAAATACACTAAGGCATTTTTGGATAGTTATAACGATGGAAAACAAATAAAAACAAACAAACAGAATTATTTGGCGAACCGTATTTGTAGACAAACATGAAAGTATAAACATATCTTTAGTAAACAATTATTGACTGGGTCTGAGGGCAACAGCAATTTCGTTGGCACCGGAGGTATTGACTATTGCCCTACGCGAAGCGGAGTGCAATAGTCAAGAACTAAGGTGAAAACCAAATTGCTGTTGCCCTTAGACACAATCAATAATTGTTTTGTTACATGAAACATGCTTAAATAATTACTTTTTTAAGTTCAGCGTAAATGTCCTTAAGAAATTGTTCAAACATTGGTCGCACTAATAAATCTTCTAGAAATGCACCAATATCTGTTAAATAATCTCCAATGACCTTTATAACATTTGTTGAGTTTTTCAGTCATGGTCGTTTAGAAGTTTTTTCATCTCCTCGTCGGAACTTGATGCATCCATTGTTTACACCAGAAACAGCTGATTCATGTGGCGCTTGCAACATTAGCCAATCAAATTGTAGTTGCATTAAAATTGCCGGAAATTCGAAATGCAACCTTGGCAACCACGCGAGAGCCGACTAAAAATTAAAAGACTGGGCAGGAGAAGCTGTTTTGTAAGCAATGTTTAATAGCAAGACTGTTACTAATTTTTTCTTATAGTTTGTATAGGAATTTTAAAAGTATGAATATTACAAAAAAATGTTTCACAGAGCAAAGCTAAACGCCATCTACATGGCATATGATGTCACAATACTTTAAATGTCTCATTGACACAGGTTGACTGCAGCAATCAAGTACACGGAAAAGTATGATAATTGTTTCCAAAGTGTGATGTATTTTTAAACTTCATCACACTTTCATGGTGTGATAACAGCAAATATAAACTGATTAAGCTGAATATCAAACTCACAATTAAGCTCGATAAATAAACAAGATATCAGAAATATTACAATCGTGAACCTAATATTTTCTCTGCATCCCTTCTGATTATATCTGTATTTTCTCATATCAAATTTACTCCAATTAACTAAAACAACAATCGTAATCTCTGTATGCTGATCAGCAGTAAATTTATGATCGTGATGGAATGTTACATGTGTCATTAACACAATATTTTCAATATACATTTCCAAGTATGAAATTCAATTGCATTGCTATGGATTTTTTATGAGTTAGCCTTGGGAAAAATAAAGATGTCAAATTGATTTATATGTAAGATCCTTCTTAATTAGTAGCCCACTAATCATATGCATATCTCGTATAATCACGATGAAACTGGGAGATAAATGACACTATTTGTGTTTTGTTATAGAGTGTTCAAAGAGCTATATGTACATATAATTTGTAAAGATGACTAATTAAAAGTACAGAAAATAGCGTTACTTTACCATTTCAAAATATCATGGACGTTGTATGATTAATTTCTATTTTTAAATCTATTATTTAGCACTTATCTCAGACATATTATACAAATGACATATGTGCTCCCGTATAAAATATTCAATACCTGCCCATACATCGCTGGAAAATATTTGATAGTCATTTCCACATTCAGTGATTATCTTAATGTTTAACAATTTTGCCTCATTATTTCCTCGTTTAAATGAATAGTTTAAGCCATTTCTATTTTATATCTCACTTTAAATATTAAATC
This sequence comes from Atrina japonica, assembly GCA_030159075.1. Classification (NCBI taxonomy): domain Eukaryota; kingdom Metazoa; phylum Mollusca; class Bivalvia; order Pterioida; family Pinnidae; genus Atrina; species Atrina japonica. Next base: position 167,744 of record BROG01001015.1, on the reverse strand, counting down.
AATCATGATGATCTTAATACAACTGCTGTTAACAATTGAAATCCTTTTGCACTAATGCTCTGGGTTTCGGGTATACATGGAATTTACACGTTTTTACTAGTTTGTCGATAGATAATATCCGGCATACAGGCAAAAACTCATCAGGTATATTCATTGAAAATAATATTTATTTAACACTACATCTGTCGTTTAACAATAATGATATATCTTTTTGTATACTAGCGGCTTAGGTGCTATCTCAGAAATTTAATTTCCTTCGCTGTTAGTATGTTGAGTGTAATTTTTTTATTACGGTATATATATATATATATATATATATATATATATATATATATATATATATATATATATATATATATAACTTTACATATGATTCGCTGATGATGATTATGATGATGATGATGATGATGATGATGATTTGTCAGATTATATTCATATTGCTCAAAGAAAACTTAACGAGCAATTTGAGTTTTGAAATTCTTTGAGAAAAAGGTAACTTATTTTAGATTATACTCTTAAGTATCTCTAAATAATATAAGTACGTAATGTTTAATATATGGACTCGTTACCTCGTTAAATATCAATTTGCGTTGAAAGAAAAGATGAAAGAGGTTTCCTCTTATGAGTCTTGTTCCAAAGCAAACACGGTGAAGATAATTCCATAAGCAACTGTAAGACGGCCTGAATTGTAACTGTTCAACACTTCATGCTTTGCTTTCTGTATTTTGGTAAGAAAAAATTGTATGTAAAATGAAATTCACTCCAGTTTCCTACAATTCAAAACCCCTTTCCAGCATCCTCTATGCATGTATTGTTTCATTACAAAAATATTTGCTTTGAAAACACGGTCCTAGGCCAACTGCGATGAAGTTCATCTCAACTTTGGTAAATTCACATAACAAATGTAAAATTCATTTCTAAAGTGTTTAAACTTAAAAAGTCATAAATTATTGGCTAATGGCCTATCGTCGTCTAGAACACATGCAAGTTACCCAATAAAATTTGTGGGATATGTTCAATTTCACGTGAAAGTATAGCCTTTGTCATTAATTATTTGAATTATATTTCCATTATGAAAATGTACATGCATAATAAGAATGAGCATATTATGCTCTCTTTCCTCTCCCTCTTTCTTAGTTCTAATCTCAGATCCTTAATTCCCATTACGTCTTACGGTACCTATCACTCATCTAAGTGATCCATGTTTTAGGACAAGGCGACCATCACCAGATAGGACGGAAAATCCGTTTACTGGCGACACCAGTGTTGCAATCCAGACCTGGAATCGAACCCGGGACCTCCCGCATGATAGGCAATCGTTCTAACCATTGAACCAAAAGTCCAGACGTTAGGCTCGAGGGCCTAACATTGCCTACATTTTACTACAATATATACTAAAACCAACAACACTTTATACCCTAGGGTGTTGGATCTAAGCAATAGACTCACGTTAAAATAAGAATATAAAAAGCGTCCTAAAATGACCAACGACACGGATAAAATGAAAGTCAAATTTTCGGGACGACCTTCATCAAGACAAAACGATTAAAAAAACATAAATAACTTACACATACACACTCTCAAGCAATCATCAACTCAAACACACGACCGGAGGTTGAAAGACATGCTATATATTACAAGTTCAGCGTGATAAAGCAATAAATAAATGAAAATGAAAACCAAACAAAAGGATATCTAAAACATTAAGCTCAAACTAACAACGAAATGTGAATCGAACAAATCTGAATAAAAATAACAAGAAACTGCAAAATTACTAAATAAATGTTATTTACAAGTTTGCATCCAAAGGAAGACCGACGGTGGAACTCGAATTACAGCGAGAAACGGTATCAGATACAAATTCCAAGGTCGGACTTTTAAGGTTCCAATACAAAATAAAAAAAATAAAAAACGGACTCTGGAGGATTCGAGTTTCAAACAGTTTGAACTCGAATTACATCACGCAGGAGAATCAGGCAGAATTCGAATTCATTTTAGTGAAGTCCATTAGCTTATTAATGCCTTTGGGTCTGAAAGATTGAAATCTGTGCATCCAAAATCTTTCTTTCCGTTTTCTTCCATCATCGCTCGAATTAGGGTTGTGATCAATAACCACGACTGCCATGTCCTCCAATTTATAACTGTCAAGTTTGAAATGGTCACCAACAGGTTCCTTGAGTTTTTTAGTTTTAATGGTGGACCGGTGGTTATTGATGCGTCTGCGGAGGTCTCCAGTTTCAAGAACATATTGTTTCTGACAAACTCTGCTAGTGATGAGATAGACGCAGTTGTTATTGTTACATGATGTGATTTGTAAAATCTTCTAGCTGCTAAAATTATTGGTAAGCAGGAATCTCTTATCTAGACAAGTTTTGAAGCTGGCCATAGGTAAAGGGAAAGCCGTTGTCTAATCTGGTTCTAACTACCATGTCCTTAAGATTTCTGGGCGTTTGCCATTCTGTCATTTTTGTGGGAGTTGTCAAATTCTTCCGTAGAATGTTATTAAGGTCATTCAAGACGGGACGGTAAGTAGTCACTAGGGGAACTGATTTCCATTTTTGGCTTGTATTGCAGGAGAGTGTTTCTGTCTTTATTGGAAATCTCATCAATTGTAATTTGTAGTCTTATACTTGTAGCCTATGTTGCAAAGGTTGGTTTTTAGGAGGTTTCAGTACTGTACTGAGAAAGTAATTCGGGTGGTTAAACCTTTCGGTACCCCTTTAAAAATGTGTGGTGGCAGACAGCTGGATGACATTAAGTACAGATGATAATCTGTGGGTTTGGTGTGGAAAATGAACTCAATATATCCATCAACCAGAGTGAATGTGGTATCCAAAAAGATGTTTTTGGATTCTGAAATATCCACGGTAAATTTGGTGGAATGATTGAACGAATTCGTAATTTCGACAAAACGGTCGGGACCATCTCGACCACAAGCCCACTTCACCTCAATTTCATCAATAAAACGTAACCAGCCAGGAGGCCTAAAAGGCGACTGGTCCAGCAGATTACTATCCAATCTCCCCATGAAAAGATGGCATAAGAAGGAGCCAGTTAGTACCCATTGCAGTGCCACTCGTGAACGTGAAGTTAAACATGAAGTTGTTGATTTTTAAAACATGTTCCAGAAGCTTCACGAGGGTTCGGTAGGAGGGCGTTTGATTTCTCTGCTCTCCCAGACGTCTCTGTAAGCTTCAATACCATCGTCGTGCGGGATAATCGTATATAAAAATGTAACAGCCATTTTTACTAGAAGAGTATCAACTGGAAGGTTAGAGAACGGAGTTTTATTCAAATAATCCGTGACGTCCTTTAAATAAGATGGCAAACTTTCAACATGCGGACGGAGGTGTAAATCAAGGAATTCCGATATATTCTCCGTGGGATATCCAATGGCACTGACTTGATTTACATATCAATAAAAGCAATAAAATATGAAATATAAGTATTTAAAATGAATATTAGTCAAAAATTAACAATAATGCGAAAAATACGTTATGTCTCATGCTGAATTGTGAGAAAGAATGTAATATATCATATAATTACCAAAAGTTTACCAATTTCATTTTTGTCTATCAATCAATCTTTTTATCATTGTTTTAACTTTGCAGTACATATTATGTATGGTAAGGCAATTTTATGGAAGTGGTAAATTTGACAAATCTGTTTTAATTGTATAGGGCTTTTTGATCCACCCAAATTACATTAATGAGTTAAACCTAGTTTTTCTATGTTAAACCCAGTTTTTATCCAGTTAAATTACCTTTTTCTCAGTAAATCACATTAACTGGAGAACAACTAGGTTTAACCGAGAAAAACTATGTTAAACTGCGCTAAAATCACAAAAATGAGTTAAAACTACGTTTTCTCGAGAAAAATTATATCTAACTGCGCCACTATCACATTCATGAGTATTAATATGATTTTTGCGCAGTTAATCCTAGTTTTTCTCAGTTAAATTTAGTTTTTCTCCACTTAAAGTGGGTTAAGAGAGAAAAACTAGGATTAACTGGAGAAAAATTAGGTTGAACCTGTAACTTACTTTAACTAAAGTGGGTTAAGAGAAAAACTAGGTTTAACTGTAAAAAACTAGGTTTATCTCGAGAAAAACTAGGATTAACTCATTGTTGCAATTTCGGCATATTTCATCAGCTTAACCTAGATTATATCAATGACCCACATTAACTGGAAAAACACCTAGGTTTAACTGAGAAAAACTAGGTTTAACTGCGCCACAATACCATTAATGAGTATTTCGTGCAGAGAAAGCTAGTTTTTCTGTGTTAAGCCTAGTTTTTTTCCAGTTATTTTCGGTTCGGGAAAAATAAGGATTAACGGTATAAAAATTAGATTTAACTTGTAACTCACATTAACTGGAGAGAAACTAGGTTTAACTGAGAAAAACTAGGTTTAACTGGATAAAAACTAAGTTTATCTGAGAAAAACTAGGTTTAACTCATTAACCCATAGGGCCCTCTTTAATTAGTAATAGTTTGCAGTAGACTCGTGGTAAAGTGATCGACTCGCATGCGGAAGGTCTCGGGTTCAACTTCTGGTACAGGGTCATACCAACTACTATTCCTTTTCCATGCTATCAGCATACGAAATGAATGACAACGTGTCTATCGAATGAGACTCAAAAACCGAAGTCAAGGGTCACAGCAGATATGGCATGTAAAGGAATCATCAATGCAATGACATCAGAACAAAGCAAATATCACAATTTTTTACACTTCCCCTAAAACTTTTAACATATTCATATATGTCAAAAACTACAGATGGATATAAAGACAGTGATAAAAAGAACAAATAATAAGTAGGAGTTGTCAATTTTTTTAAATATAGTAATATAATATAAAGTCCGCAGCCAATTTGAATATAACTCATTTGCTGAATTATAAAAACATTTGATGAATTTGATTATCGATAAAGCTTGTAACAATTAATTATCTTTCATGCGGGCAGGTGGAGTCTAAAACAACCCAGTAAGTTTATTTGGCTAGTTTCTCAAAAATCATTTACATCCTAGTTTCATGACTTTATGACTTTGTGAGCTTGACCTTTTCACCCAATTTGACCTCTTCACCGAAGTCGAATGGTTTCCATGGAACATTTACGATGGGTTTGCATACTAACAGGGGACGCTGACTCCTTCCGGACACCTGGCCCCTTCCTGTCGTTATTCGCAATTGTTCATCGTATTGATATCGTTTTTACATCTTATTTGTCCTTTAATGGCCGACCTGTTCCTTTATTCATACGAAGCAGACTTCATTCAGAAACTGCTGAATCAAAAGAAGAAAATGTCAGCGATGTCTTTTAATTTGACATTTAGATATATCGACGACGTTTTGTCAATTAATAATGACAATCTTCATACATATGTCAATGCGGTATATCCCACCGAACTAGAAATTAATGATACAACAGAATCAAGCACACACACTTCATACTTAGACATTTTACTTAATATAGACACAGACAGGAAATTGGCAACTAAGCTATCCGACAAACGCAACGATATCGGCTTTCCTATCGTAAATTCTCCAAATTTAAGTAGTAATATCCCTCAGTCACCCGCATATGGAGTTTATATTTCACAAATGATCCGATATGCCGGGGCTTGTACAATATATGAAAATTTCATATACAGAGGTAAACTACTCAATATTCAATTTTGACATAGTGATATCGAAAACCGCGTTTAATGTCAACGTTCCGCAAATTTTATGGTCGGTATAATAGTCTTGTTTGCGATTACTCAGTTTCACTAAGTGAAATGTTGAGTTGCCTTTTTGTTGGCGGTTGTTGAGACGTCTGTACCAATTGTGACGAGGATTCACTCCTCACGTATTTTATTGGACTTCACTGTGGACTCACGGCGGGTGTGACCGGTCGACGGGGGATGCTTGCTCCTCCGTGGCACCTATCCCACCTCTTGGTTTCCAAAGGTCCGCGTTTGTCCATTTTTGCCGAGTTTGTATCTATGTCATTGACATTCTGTTGGTTTATGTTTTGACGTCTGAGATTTTTTGTGTACTTTTTGTGGACTTGGAGTTTCGTATATCCATTGGTAATTCTCCACTCTATATTAATCACTTTTGTGCATTATACTTGATATCACAACAGTTTGGAAACAATCCTGATTTTACACACAAAATCCATTTCTTTGCCACTTGGGGTCCTAGTTTACTCCTTATGAATTTTTAGAGATTTTTATCTCCTATAAACACGTGACAGGCAAACAAATAATGATATTTAACTCTGTTTTTAGGCATTTGAATGAACCAAAAAATGTTTGTCTCTGTCTACAACTAGCATTCTTGAAATCCTTTCTCTGTATCGCCTTTGGTTAGTAGACTTACTGATAATGTTTATATATTCTATTAAGCATACTGAGAGAAATTAATTTTTAGGATTGAACATGTCTTCAACTTGTTGAATGTAAATGCATAGATGTTTATCATATTCCTACTGGTTCATTAAATATTTTTATGTGTAACTGTTTTCTGAATTTAGTCCTAAAATATAATGCTTAGAACAATGGGGGGTTTAGGGATACCAAGTGACAACATATGATGATTTTAAACTGCCGGTATGAAGGAAAACATCACTGAGCAGGGGGACATTCTAATAGAAAGTATAACTGTGCTATTTATAGACTTTGTAGATGTGATATAATAATGTTTCGAAGGAAAATGACGTAGATATAGATCACCAATGTATTTGAATTATATTTCATTCCGATAATGGAAAAAAATTTTCAGTTTGAAAAGTGCTGATATAAGTATATTATCAATACTATTGTAACTTCCATCTTCAATTTAATCTTCACCATTGCCATCAATACAATTTCGTAGCTTACTATATATAATGTTTTGTTTTCAATTGATTTAAAAAAATATATATTTCCCCTAACAAAAAAACGGAATCAATTTACTGTACATCTTGCTCATTTATTTTATACAGAACAATTTGAGAATGGAGGAATGGCTTCATTTATATCAATATCTATGTATAGATATATGCAATCTAAATTTAAATATATATACATGATCATTTGGGCGATAAACCATATGAAGAAAGTGATAAAGTAGAGGTGTACTATTGTGAAAAGTTGATGTAAGAATCGATGTCACTGTGCTTGGTACGTATTATTATCTGATCTGCATTGCATAAAAATAGGTACATATTAATCCACTCTGTGTAAATATATAGATCAAAGTAACTAAATTAAACTCGTATGCCGTTCGTGTTTTAACCTCGCTGTTTCACGTTCCTCTGTTCCGCCACAGGGGAGTGCGGTTGTTTCTAATAAAGCACTGCAAACATTTGAATACATCACTGTACAGTGCAATTATTAAACAAGGTATGTATGAAGTCCCTCGACACAAGGTGACGTAATTGTCTTCTCCTCCCGACAGGCAATCACAATGAAATATAATTTAAATACATCAATCAATATCAGTACCGATTAAGAAATCTTTACTTTCTAGTTTCACATTGGTATATTACTATTCATATATTCCTTTCTATAATCCATAAACTTGTCAGGTCTCCAGCGATTAGTAAATATTTAGTTGTCTGCCGGAAACAGATATGCACATAATCTGTCTAAAGAAGTCAGTGCTTATACCACGAAAATGACATAACCTTTCTCTCTCTTGCAATATTTATATTACATGAATTTAGTTATTAATTTCTGAAAGATAAAATACATGCTTACAGCTTCCCTTGTATTTAAAAGCCTTCTTGACTATAAAGGTTCTAGACTTTACATTTTCAGAATTCGTCAATACCCACAGTAATAGTCTGTTTGTTTTGAATTACAAATGTTTTCACAGTTAACAGTAAATGTACATAAATACATGTAAACTATATAACACACTTTTTAAAATGAATAGATACAGAATGATTATCTAAACTGCATCTTTTCGTACAAACACAAAATCATTCCCGGGTAGAGTTTTCACGCCTGGAACACATTACATGTGATCGCTGAGTTTGTAGTATGTATCTGCTGATAATAATTCAAACCTTTGAAATAAAAACTGAGTGCATATTATAATGAAGATGCCGTATTTTATACACATGTTCAAAAAGTTTTCTAAAATGTGGAGTGAAGACAGAAGAATTATTGGTAAAACACAAATTTAAGTAGGGGATGATATATAAATCCGGCTCTGTACAAAACGAATTGCAAGTAAAATAGCCTATTACAAGACAGGCCAGTCTTCCTGATCTCCCCATGTTGGAACATTGATAAAGCACCAGTATAACGTTGAAAATTGCCACCAATTGAAAATTCAACCGAGTCCAGTTCCCAACGTTGAATATGGAACCAGAATGGCGTTGGACATGGGTAGTGCCGTTGAAAAATGACAGCTGCTGACTGTTGCAAATTGGCCGTTTGACACTTATTTGACCGATTTAATCCGTTTGACCTTAAATTCATTCCAAATACTCGTTTCTTTCAATTCGAACCTACTACATTGCAATTTGCCTCGACCTAACGTTTCACGTCATAACAGTTTGCTTCAATTTTGTACATATCTGTATGCAGTTCTTGCGGGGAGCGTAAAATAGGTCTAATCCTAGCAAGTTACCCTCAAGAATAAAGTCGTTATTATTATTATTATTATTATTATTATTATTATTATTATTATTCGCCCCAAAAACTAATTTGACCAACTCGTCCCAACCGTTGCGACATGAACAACGTAATCCAAAAAATTAAACCTATCAACTCGAGCCATTCCTGATAATAAACAATACCTGTACCAAGCACTAGTTTTCAAGTTAAATATTGAACAAAATGAAACAGCAATGCTTATACCAGGGTCCATTTACAACGTTGAATATGAACCCGGGTCAAATAGCAATACTCATAACAAGGTCCATTTTCAATGTTGAAAATTGAACTTGGTCAAAAAGTGCCCACATCAGGATATCATTTCCACTTTGAATATTGCACACGGTGAAACAGCAATGCTTAAGCAAGGGGTTAATTTCCAACGTTAAATATTGAACCGAGTGAAAAAGTAATACCCATATAAGGATCCATTTTCAACATTGGATATTGAACCGGGACAAATAGTTATACCCTAACGGTAGGTCGAGGCAAATTAGTAGGGTCGAGTTGAAAGAAATGAGTTTTTGGCATGAATCAATTTGCAGCAGACTATTCAATTTCCAACGTAACACATGCCTACATGTCTGCTCTGGGTGACTCATCATTCAAGATAAATGTGTTGTCCTCGTAATTCCGGACTTGGTCAAGTTGACACATTGCTATAACATGAACTTTGATGTCGAGTGAACCTGTGTTTACATATGAACACGCTTCGTCCACAATATTACCTCGTCCTTTGGTTTATTATGGAAGTGGAAAATCAATGATCATTTTTATACTTAAACGAAAATAAGGACTCGCTTATATCAGTATAGATACAAAATTCTTTTTTGAATACACATGTTCATGCCACTCGTATAATACATATTACTTGATTTAAAACACCTGGAGACAACAGTGTCTTCACATTAAAATATCAGTTTTGAGGAGGCGTAAATGAGTGTTTCCGAAGAAAGACTTTGATATTTAAAACGTAGTCACAAATGGCGATAATGTCGTAATGCCGTAAACTAAAATATAATTAGAAAATAATTCTATATATGTTCTTTTTCTGTGACTATGGTATGCTGATGTTTATTAATGCAAATTTATCGTAAAGAAATGTCTTTTTCTGTGCATCAATAAAACATCCTTTAAATAGAAACCAATATTGTTGAATTATTTATAGAAATGTACATTAATATTTTTTATCTAATACATATAAAGTATCAATTGCACACTACAACTTTGAGTGATGGCAATATGTTATTAGGTATATATTTATTTTTAAAATCACTTTAAAATTGGTAGTAATTATAGAATAACGTCATATCTATCATCATCTCAAAACGAATTCCAAAAATATAAGCATCAATGTTATAAACATTAAATATTTGAAATCATTTAGTGCAAGTTACTTCTTACTTAATATACATCTATTTTGTGAAAATTGGGATGAACGCATTTAGTTGCAGATTATACATTATATAATCTTCATTACAGCAATTATCTCGAATATCGATTAAAACAGAAGTTCATGAATCTTAGACTCTTGTTTAAAATGGTAATTTTGATTTTCCAACCCCCCCCCCCCCCCCCCCCCCCCCCCCCCCCCCCCCCCCCCCCCCCCCCCCCCCCCCACCCCCCCGCCCACCCCCCCCCCCCCCCCCCTCTTACGCAACTTTTTTAATGTTCAAGGCTTCAGTATTTCATCAATTGCCGACCGTGCTTTGTTTCAATTATCATTTTAAAACTCCTAAACATAACTGTGCTCTTCGTCACACGGAAATGATGTAATAATTCGCATTAAATAGTGAAGAATAGTATTACTTTTTATGCAGACAGATATCGTTTTAATTACAGTAAACGTTGTGCTCAGCTCAATTGTAATCATATAAAGCAAGCATAATTATCACTATCTGAACTATCCATCTTAATCTTGAAGTTTGATTTAGCGATTATTTTGCGAGGTAATTGACACCGAAGAAAAACATGAAAACCTAATAAAAGAACTAGTTACACATAATTCGTTAGACCCGATTATCTGATGAAGTGCAGTACAGTGCTACGAACTGGTACTACTATGTGTACATATAAAATGTTTGAAAGGTATGCACCTAATACCCTAAGACATGTGTCTGAGAGTGAACAAGGAACATGGTAATCTTTACGTTGCAAGTAAACTTTTGATAGAAGTTAGGCTATTTTTAAGCTCATTAATGAATATAAATATACTAAAATGTTTTTAACAAATAATCTCTGATTTGAAAATTATTAACCCATATTACATAACAACGAAACACCGTTACACTGATTAAATACGTGCAAACAGTTATTTCAAAAAACCAAGCAAATATCGGTTGTAACGTTTAGAAAACCATACTTATCGGAAAGTATTCTATGAAACTATGGACCTACCGCTGTACCTAGTTTTATCTATTTCTGGCTAATTAATCGATAAGTTTTAAGAAATTTGAGATGTAAGTTAAATGATATAAAGTGATATAAGGTAATTAGCTTTGTTTAAAATCAACCAATATCTTTGAACAGACCGTAATTAACTTAGTGTAGATATTCAAATCTATTTCACCTTGCTGAAGATCACTCGATGCTAAATTTTACAAATCGAAGACAAAACGGATGAGGTTGCAATGTTGAGAATAAAAACCTCCTTCGTTTTACCTATCTGTTTTGAGTTCCAGTCAACATGTACTTACAACAGTGAATATAGGGCATAAACGGAATCAAGTACCGTGGGTGAATAAGCATCCACTGTCGACTAATCACATGTACATTGTAGCCACATTCAAATTAAATTAAAAAAAAAACAAATAGGAATAATTCTCAAAAACAACCAGCATTGCCTTCTCTAAAACTACTCTGGAATAAGTAACCAAGCATTTCAGCCGGTAAAACATTTAGATTGCGAACACGGTCGATAAATTCCGAAACGATCACTGAAAATACGATTCCTCGTAACTTAATAACGATACGTTATCACATGTCAGTTTGATTTGTATGAACTGATCGAGCGCTGAACAAGTTCTAGTATATTTGATCATTTGTGAATCAAAAACACCATTAGATAAATGGAAACTAGTACTTGGGTGGAAATCTGAAATAATCAGTTATCATATGAATATAACTTATGATTTACCGAACACGTCTATACAAATATCTTCTACACATGTCTGTGCTTCTACGTTATGTTTCGCGTGTAGTTAGTTGTGATATATTGTTTACATAAGTATGACAATCGTAATTATTTATTGACATCGTCGTTTATTTAGCTGAATCTCAAATTTAAATGTCACGGATATTTTTCTTCTTCTGATTCAAAAGTCATCCGATAAATTCTATTCCATGTATATAAATAAATAGGTATGATAATAAAGAGGCTCGTGCCCATGGGAATTTCAATGATTTGTTGACACAAGTGATTTACAAATTATATATGTACGAAAAAAATGTCCATTGGAAATTCCTGAATATTTTTAATACCCAATTATCCATTCTTGTGTTTTGAAACAAAGTAGAATTGGATGAACATATCATAATAAAGAATTAATATGTATTTAATTTCAAAGAATCATTTTAATGAAAGAATTGCTGATGAATATCTTTATCTTAATCTATAACGCGGAACTAAAATGAGAAAGTTGTATGTATTGATACTGTAAATCAAGTTATATGCAAAACGTCAATGGAATTTAAAGCAATTTTCAGTTTCATGACTGTATATCTTTAACGCTTGTAATGTTTATCCGACTGTTTGATATCAATTTGCTATATTTAAGTTGTCTTTTCTTCCTCACATCTAAAATCATGTTTTTGTCATAATGTTTTGCTAATGTTAATGCTTTTACATTATTGTATGTTAACACCCTTCCTTTACATAATTTTACAGATAATTCGTCAGATTCTATTCAAACAGGATATCATAAATTTCTATTGTATTTGTAATGCAAATATGAATCTCTTTTTATATAAAAGTCAACGCGTGAACTTCACTCTTTGTCAGTGGTGAAGGTTATGGTCCTTCATGTCAACGTTTACACCTGTAGCGTCTTTTGAAATTCCCTGAAAACAAAGAACATGCTGTAATAAATTCCATGAATCATATTCATCAACACATATTACAAGATAGCTGCAATACATTATATAATCCATGCATATGAATCAAACAATATTACGAATTCTTCAAACAAACGTTTATCAGGTAGACAGATAAAGTACACAAAATGAAAGAACCAAATGTGCATTAACAACAGTAATGAACACCTGTTTAGTCATAGGCGTATGCAATGTCTCTGTGAGGGTCAACTTCCGTCAATCATCCAGAAATATATTTCCGTATTGTAGAATTAACTTAATTCCAATCCGCACGTTGTAAGAAGGAAATTGTAGTAAATAATTTTAATATTTCTGCACCAACAAAAAGGGTTAAATTAACATTTTCACTGCCGCCTACACAGAAAACGAAACTCCATACTACGGCGTCCTGCCGCCTACACAGAAAAAATTATCTTAAGACCAGTTTCACTTGCCGCCTACACTGAAAGTCAACCGTCATACCACAGCTTCTCTGCCTCCCCACAGAAATCAAACCATCAAACCATAGCGTCAATGCCGCCTTCACAAAAACCCGACATTCAAACCACAGCTTCTCTGTTTATACACAGAAATCTGACCTTCAAATCACAGCGTCAATGCCGCCTACACGAAAACGACCCTAAAATCATGGTTTCACTACCGCCATTTACTGAAATTATCCTTGTGATTGCAAATTGTTCATGCTTATCTAAGATTAAAACCTAGCTTGCTTTCAAGTTAAACGTACTTTTCTCCAGATAAACGTATATTTTCTCAAGTCAACCAAGTTCTTCCAGATATAGCGTGAAGAAAAAGGGAAAGATTAGGGTTTTTCAGAAAATTCAGGGTTAAATCACCAATGTGATTTGGGGTGCCATAAATAAATACGTCATAATTTACAGAAGAATACTATCCATTACTAATTCGAATTGGTCTTTTAGATAATACATCGAAGACGTGACGTGTTATTTGAAATCAGTGTAGGTATGGTGTGTTACTGTATTGATATGTTTTAGTCATTTATACTATAAAAGTATGAAGTGTGTAGAGTTTATGCCTTGAAAAAAAATGGAATTATCTAATCGGTACATTAATCATTGTGTTTTAAACACAATAAAATAATAAAATGCTAATTTTCATCTTATCTGTACATCTATACTTAAATGCATCATAAACAACAATATTCATATTATATTAATCGACGTAAACAATTCACATGTTCATGAATAGAATGTTTTGAATCAGATTGAAACATTTAAATGTCTTCTAGATAAACCCACCGTGTCCATGAATATACCTGTACTTTATTTCGTTTGTGATGCTGTCAAGTGTAGCACAATATTGCTTTGTATATCTAGACAATGTAATATCTGACTGCATATTTATTTAGGTATTGCATAATGAAATGTCAATAAGTTGAATAACTTACTATCGATAAACAAAATATAAACTAAAGAAACACAACATCAAACTTAGCTTTTATGTCGAGGGCAGTAATTAAATATCTTAACAAGATTTTTCTTGCGTACCTCTATTTAAACAAGTTAGATAACAGGTACAAACGCGGTTACTATTTCCATTTCACATATTTAATCAGCAGGTATGCACAGTGGATGGACATTATTGTCGGCTACTGTTCATCCCATTGTATAAAATGAGGAGTATATATATATATATATATATATATATATATATATAGAGAGAGAGAGAGAGAGAGAGAGAGAGAGAGAGAGAGAGAGAGTTAAAAAAATGAGTGTTTGTGTATTTTATGTCACGTTTAATTTAAACACATCGATATAGACATAATGAGTTAAGGCATTTTAGATGTTACCTGCAAATATTCAAAATTGTATATCAAGAAAACCGCAATTTAGAACTACAGATGTATGCAATATTGAAATTCGGTTCAAAAATATCATTATAGGGGCTGTAAAACATAAATGAAAAATGCTGAGAAATTTCGATTACAAATAATGATGATTGGTTTCATGTGTACCTAATTTCCAGACAAACAAATTGTCTCGTGTAAATTGAAGTACGTTTCTGACAGCAAGCACTTTCTTGAGATGACAGTATAATTAAGTTATCTAAATACTCGTGATTGTTCGTGGTAACAACTTGATTTAGATACGAGAACGCAACGTTTATGGATATGATACATTAGACGCTTAGTTATTTTATCCAATCATCTGCCACAAAATACATTTTACACTTTATATTATACAAATGTTTTCGTGTACACATATGTAGCTGAAATTGAATATAGAAAATATATCAAATCTCAGATACAAAAGTATAAATCAATTGAATGTCCATGACATAGATACAAATCCGGTAAAAATGGACAAACACGGACCTCTGGAAACCAAGAGGTGGGATCAGGTGCCATGGAGGAGCAAGCATCCCCTTTCGACCGGTCACACCCGCCGTGAGTCCACAGTCAAGTCCAATGAAATACGTGAGGAGTGAATAATCGTCACAACTGGTACAGACGTCTCAACATCCGCTAACGAAAAGGCAACCCAACATTTCACTTAGTGAAACAGAGTAATCGCAAACAAGACAATTATACCGACCGTAAAATTTGCGGAATGTTGACATTAAACGCGGTTTTCTTTATCCCTGTGTAAATAATTTGTCAGTGAGCAGTTTACCTCTGTATTTGAAATATTTATATGTTGAACACGCCCTTGCATATTGGATCATTTGTGAAATATAAACTCCATATGCGGGTGACTGAGGGATATTTCTACGTAAATGTGGAAAATTCGAAATAGTCGCGTTTGTCGTATAGCTAAGTTGCTAATTTCCCGTCTGTGTCAATATTAAGTAAAATGTCTGGGATGAAGTGTGTGTGCTTGATTTTGTTGTATCTTTAATTTCTTGTTCGCTGGGATATATCGCCGTTCCCATAGGAATGCCGACAGTTTGTATAGTTCAGTTTATTTATGTGTAGAATCAGAGTGGTGTTGTACAAAATAAGTATCTTGATAGCCAATCACTAGATATTGAAATTTTTGGGTACCACCTTTAGTGAAAAAACAGTTGTATTTTATGCTAAAAAGTCTTTCTTTTAATATTTTATGTGGAACAATATGATATATATGTCTACCAAGAGAAGTTTGATATCGACGTTCAGCAAATTTTACGGTCGGTATAGTAGTCTTGTTTGCGACTACTCTGTTTCACTAAGTGAAATATTGAGGAACCTGTTCGATGGCAGTTGTTGAAACGTCTGTACGAATTATGATGAGGATTCGTTCCTCGCGTATTTCATTTTTATTTGACTCACGACAGGTGTGACCGGTCGACAAGGGATACTTACTCCACTTTGTCCATTTTTTTCCAGATATGTACCTATATCCTGGACATTCTAATTATTTATACCTTATATATTTAGTGTGGAATCAGAGGAAGGTAAAATGTTTTGCGGGCTTCCTCAGAGTTACTGGGTTTACCGGTAATAATGAACTCATGGACTATATATTTATTTTCTTTTCCTTCCTTGGATTTCTTCCAAATGTTTTAAAATCCCATTTAATTCCTAAGCCTTACAGTGTTTCCGCTTTCATGCAATCTATTTTCTGTTCTCATCCTTTAATTTTGATCTTGTTATCTTTTTAGTTTCGTGAATTATTGTAGATTTCACAATTGTTTTGTCGCATTGAATACTTACACCATACAATGCAAAAGTTAAATAACTTATCGGGCATTGGCATCAGGTTTCTGATAACGCATATATACATATTCATAAATTATGTTATCTCAAGACACTCAGTTTAACAATTTATTCGTGCGCATTTTACATCACATCGGAACATCGTTGATGAATATATATCGACTGAAAAGGTTATAAAGATATACTTCAGTGTAAACACCACCCTTATTTTGTATTTGATATATAATGACTGAATTTCCGAAATATGATATTGTATTCTCTATTGCCATGTAACAACTGCAATATTTTCCATAGAGGAATTACGATGAGTATTTCTATGACAGGTGATTACAAAAATGTCCAATATTTCCTAGTGTATATACGGTGTAATACAACCTTTGCTTAAACACAAAATAAGATATTTGAATGTTGCACTTGATTTTCGGACAAGTCATTGTTTTCATTCTGACAAGTAGATTTCAATTATACTTGTCCTGGAGGACCAGTTGAAATGTCCATTAATGTTGACCCCTGGCACTGCTAATGACGTTTACATATACAAAGGCATGATTAGATGTGAATGACTTAATACTTCTGTCCTAACTTAAAACTTATTTATTGACACAGAACACTTCTATATTGATACATAATTGTCTCGTTCGAAAGACCTTTATTTCTATTTCTAATGCCGCACTTTTGACAAGGGTAAATCCATCGGGTTATCCGAAAATTATATGATATTTCGTAAATGTGAAGTCTTTGAATATTTCCTTTTATCAAAATATCATTTGAATTTGATTCACTGATACCATTATGGTGTTTTCATCGGTAATTAAAGATATATGAGTATTTTGGGATTTCAGCACATAACATTTCAATGTCAAATTAAAAAGCATACACCATTTGGTCTGATATGCCGCATTGGAATTGATTGATGACCTTCATTGTGATCCACATTGGATTTTATTAGTTGTAGCTTTAGTGAGTGAAAACAAAATGGAGCAAATTGCCAGTTTGCATATGAGGCTAGATATTTCGGAAGATAATAGCTGTGTGTCCACAGATATAGTCTAACATCGATGTTTAATTCGGACGTATATTATTGTCGCAATGATAAGTTTTAACAACTGGAACAACAGCTCAGTGGACAATACATAGATGTTTGCTTATAACCTACAAAGGTATTTTAGAAGGGCGGGGATTTGTTTGCAATATTGGGTATTCTTGTTGCTTATTTTCAGTGGATGATATCCTTTAATACCAATAATTACAGGTATTATGCACTTTTGATAATCATACAAAAGATACTAATTTTGAGCTACAGTATGATGTATTCGATACCGCAAATTCATAAAAACTCGCACAATCAGAGGTTTAATCTAGGATCCACCAAGAATTTATCTTTACTACTTACCAAGATACTGAATTACACTATCAGGGGAAAATGAGGGGTGAATTAGGTATTTCGGTACCAGCTATTAATCTTTTACTGAAGTAATTTATGGCACTGATAGCAAAATTCGAAATTTTTCAAAAGCTAAGATAGTCATTATTTTACAGTTGTTACTCTTAGATCGATTTGGCTATGCATTTAGATTTATTTTTTGGCCTTGTCTTTTCCTATTTTGTAAAATTGGAGCTCAGCTGATGAAGTCTAATTGACAGAAACTATCTTGAGCATTATAAGTTTGGTATTATGTTTTTGATTTTTATTAATTTGATTTTGCAGTGCTATGCATGTCTGTTAAATCTATATTTCTCAGCTAAGTCTCGTTTTCACCAACTTAACCTAGTGTTTCACTGGCTACCTTTCGGTGGGTGGGGGAAATCATGTTCAGTTGACAAACATTTCACAGCGCCAAAATCACAAAATCTAGTTCCTCTAGAAGCAAACTGAGAAAAAACTAGCGCTTTAATTGTACAAACGTTTTAAGGTGTTTTCTACAGTAAAATCTACTGGAGAGAGTTTCCATAAGTTGTGATAATTTGTGCTCAATCCAATTGCATTATTTAAAAGCAATAAAAATATAAAAAAAAATAAAACCCAAAAAGACCATTTTTCTCCAGTGAAGACCAGATCTGATTTCAGTTATCCTAGTTTTTCTCCTATAAATGCTGGCTTCTCAAAATGAACGGTTAATATAATAATCTTGCCTCAATTACAAGTTTCACTAGGTAAAATGTTGTTGTTATTGTTGTTGTTGTTGTTGTTGAGCTGTCTGTACCGATGTGATAAGGAGTTATTACACATTAGATGGAAATACAAGAAATTGAATGGAATAAAATATACAGTTGTATTTTTTAAAAGGTAACAAAAAAAGCAGACTATTATGGTTACAGTTTAAAATAAAGAATAATATTTCACCGCCTTATCATTTATTAAATAGAATGGGTATTTCAGGAATCAATTTTTGTGGTTTTTGTTTAAAAAAAAGATTGGAACAATTGAACACATTATATGGGAGTGTAAAATAAATTGAACTGATATAGATTTAACATTAATAAAAGACGCTTTTATTTGTTTTTATTTATGTATATTTTTTTATTATTATTTTCAGGTTGGTGATGCTCACTCATCCATGACACCTTATCACACCAGTGGGTCTTCCAGATGCTCATGATTGTCCAATTCGAACCATACTGTATACATTTCTTGAACTCCTAAAGGTCAAAATGTTTATTTCTGTGTATAATAATGTTTGCTTCAAATATTTAAGAATGCTTATTCCGTTTCACCTAATAACACTCAATGTTGCCATTTATTATATACTTATCAATATACCGAATTTGATACTGTTTCAGTTTTACAAATCCTGTCAAAATAATGGAATGGAAAAAGGGAAAGCAAATAGTTAAAATTCACACCAGTAAGAGCAAAGCCTTTTGCTTATCAAAATAACCACATGACGGTGATTAATTAGTTTAATGAGTAAAAGGGGGACATTTATAGTTTTTGAGGTTGATATAAAATTAGAATGTATTAAAAGTTCATAATATCATTCCGGTCGTAACACTTTCTTACTGCTTACATTTCTGTTATCATATATTATATCAACCACCTGCGGTGATAGTGGGGAAATGTGTGATAAACACAACAGATGATCGTCATGTATTATTGCATTTTAAATTGATATTAGATATTATTAAACATTCATAACAATCAAGTCAAATAATAAATATATATATATATATATATATATATATATATATATATATATATATATATATATATATATATATATATATCAGTACATCTCACTGCTATAATTTCACAAATACATAATGTTTCTAACTTTTATGATAACCGCTGATATTTTACAAAAGATGATAAATTGTCTGATTGATGTATCGAAACATTACATTTGTTTTTTCGGTAAGTGAATTTACACGTTTTAATAAACATTTCTAGCGTGATAGCTGCCCAAAATTAAATTAACTCATTTTGAAAATTGAATTTACTCAGTTCGTAAATAAACAATGGTAGAGATTTTATCTAGAAATACATCTCACGTTGCTGTTACAGAATGGTAACAACACCAAATGATTCGATACACCATTGAGAGTGTGCGGCCAATCGGTATTTTAGTGACCATCCTGACAACATTCATGAAACCTTGAAAGAGGTCATTATTCTAGCATAAATCATTCTATTATATATCATCTCTATTATTAGAACTCGTTTATTCATAGAGGGCCACAGAGTCGGGTGGTTATAGTTTCATACTTTAAACTATAAACCAGACCTTCATTTCTAGTCAGAGCAGTTTTGAGTCCCATTGGAAACTAAGCTTATTTTTAAGAATGTTCGCTAGTTTACTAGCAGGAGGCTGGTGGTCCCTTCCCGGGGTCTCGCTGCTAACATATGACTGACTGTTTTGAGCATGTGATGTAATATTACAAACAAACATCTATAATCTTCATAATAAGTAATATATGACATAATGATATGCGTACAGTTACTGTTATAATATAAAGGTTCCATATGTAAGTTTTCCGAGATAAATGTCATCATGTAGTAATTTATGAAACAATTCATTTATTCCTAAGCTGAAACACACATGAAGTAGATAGGCCTTATCAAGATTTTTCTGGTGCTTTTTTTCTGAATATTATCCTATACAAAGGCTGTATTTAACATTATCATAACACGTAAAGAAGGTCGTCTTTTCATTCAACAAACGTTTTTTCCAGTATATTTTGTAAAGAGGTTTACAGCATGGTAGTATATTATGTAATGTTTGTAGCAAGTTACTGTTACTATATGTTGCAGAATTGCTACCTGGGAGTAGTTTTTGTATGGCATGCACCAAAGGAATAGTAAAATTCATTTAACTTGACGGGTTTGAGATCTGTGAACCCTTTTTCACTCAAGGCGAGTTTAAATTTTAGGTGAAAAAGCATACTAAAATTACACAGACTAGAGTAATCTTCCAAATTATCACCATACATAAGAGAGTATCCAGCGAGAAATAAAACGTTTTTCCCATAGTTTGTCATAACCGAAAATTCAGTAGAATCATCCGTATGGTAATCAAATGGTTACTCCGCCACGCCATCTTATGTGAATCGGACAATAGTGTATTTTGTAAGGCAGGATGTGATACGCAAGAATCACATAACTGATAAGAATCTAGTTTTATTCCGTTAAATCTCATTTTTCTCCTGTTAAACCTAGGTATTCTTAGTAACCCACCAAATCACCAGAGATAAGTTAAACCTAGCTTTTCATGAGATAAACCTAGTTTAACTGAGAAAAATCAAGTTTTAAATCACCAAAAGTAAATTTTACGAGTATAGATGTCATTTTATCGCAGTTTAACCTAGATTATTCATTTAAACCTAATTTTCTGTAGTAATTCAAATTACGACATCAAATCATTTTAATATTTTAAATTTTGTTTATTTCCAGTTAAACCAAGTTTGTCTTGCATTAACTTGTATTAACTAGAGAAAAAGGTAGTTTAACTCAGAAAAAAAATCAGTTGATTTCGAGAAAAACAATGTTTAACTCATTATTGCTTAACTCAATATTGTTTCATTACTTTAATCTAGTTTTTCTCAGTTAAACCTAGTTTCATTTCTCTATGGCACGCCACATCACATTGATAAGATAAATTAGGTTTAATTGCGACAAAATCACAAAAATGAGTTAAACTTAGTTTTCTCGAGAAAAACCAAGTTTAACTGAGAATAACAGGTTCAACTGAGCCACAATCACACTTATGATTTTGGGGCAGTTAAATCTAGTTTTTCTCAGACAATCCTAGTTTTTCTCCAGTTAATGTGGTTTACGAGTTAAATCTAACCTTTCTCCAGTTAATCCTAATTTTTCTCCTAACCCAAATTAACTGGAGAAAAGCTAAGTTTAACTGAGAAAAATCAGGTTTAACTGCGCCAAATACTCATTAATGTAATTGTGTCCCACTTAAATCTTGTTTGTTTCAGATATTTTTTTCTCGAGAAAATTAGGTCTAACTCATTTTTGTTATTTTGGCACAGTTAAACTTAGTTTTTCTCAATTAAACCTAGTTTTACTTCAGTTGATATGGCTTACTGAGAAAATCTAGGTTTAACTGAGAAAATTAAGGATTAACTGATGAAGCACGCCGAAATTACAATTATTAGTTGATCCTAGTTTTTTCTCCAAAATAAATCTAGTTTTTCTCAGTTAAACCTAGTTTTTCTCCAATTAAAGTGAATTACGAGTTCAACATAATTTTTCACCAGTTAATCCTAGTTTTTTCGTAACCCACATTAACTTGAGAAACATTTATCCCGTTAATGTGGGTTACTGAGAAAAACCAGTTTTAGCAGAAGAAAAACTAGGTTTAGCAGGAGAAAAACTAGGTTTAAGTCATTAATGTGATGTTTTCGTGCCGTAAAGAAAAGCTAGATTTATTTGGAGAAAAACTAGGTTTAACTGATTACATGAATGTGGTGTGCCATATTTTTCCCGTTAAACCTAGTTTTTCTCAGTAACCTTAATTATGTTATAATAAATGTAACTTGGGGCAGTTCAACTTTGTTTTTCTACAGATCATTCAAATTGCGTTCCAAAATTACATTTATGATTTAAACATAGTTTCGATCGAATCTCACATTAATTGGATATAAACATGGATAAATTTAGAAAACCTACGTAAAACTTGAGAAAAAAATAGGTTAAAGTCATTTATGTGATTTGGGGGTTCCATGAGCATGGTAGTACATTTTATCAAGTTTGAGAGGTGTTTTAGTATATTTTGTAAGGTTTGAGAAATTTTATTATATTTTGTAATGTTTAAGACATTTTAGTATATTTCATAAGGTTTGAGATATTTCAGTACACATGTATTTCGTAAGGTTTGATACATTTTAGTACTTTTTGTAAGGTTTGAGACATTTTAGTATATTTTGTATGGTTTGAGGCATTGTAGTATATATTTTAGGGTTTGCAGTATGACAGTATGTTGTAAGTTATTTCACACTAAAGTAGTATTCCGCTCAGATAGCGGCATTTAAACCTTAAACTCAAGGCTTACATATTCATTTTCACAGTGCGTGTACTCTTAAACGGATTGGTAAACACATTTAAAATTATTATTTGACCTTATATAATGTCAATTTTTCCTCTGGAAATATATGTTTACGTGTTCATCAAAGTCGAGCTCTTATTGACTGATTTGACTTTCATTTTGAAGACACAGTGGATTTAGCTGGTCGATATTTAAATTTGCAAGTTCGTACAATGCTACTTATTTTACATTATAATATATAAACATCTAACACAGCGTTTATCATCACTGCTTATTAGCAAATAATTTTCTTTCAAGTGACATTATGGAAGTTTTGTATCAAACATAATAATACCACAATTAAATAGGACGAAGTACCAAGTAACACGACGAATTAGATGTGCAATGTTCTCAACATGAAGAAACTTGCGAATTCCAAACGAGATATGACCAGGTGTCCGGAAGGAGTCAGCATCCTCTGCTGGCATGCCACACCCGTCGCAAATGTACCATGGAAACCTTTTTAGTTCGATGAACGGGTTAAATTCGATGAAAAGGTCAAGTTTGGTGAAGAGGTCAAGTTCGGTGAAAAGCACAATTGGCGAAAGGGAGTCACTATCTGTGGCCGTGTTCCAGAATACTGGCTAGTATTATTGAGAGTGGGACTTCATAATGTCTAACAAGATCCCATTATCGTTCTTCAAACTTCTTAAGTAATACAAATATATTATAAAGAAAAAACACTATTGGCAAAATAATAATTCTGCTATGTACATTTTCAATACTATTCATTCAATGTATTGATATATAAAACCACACGAGTATATGTATGCGTGGGCGGGTGTATATACATCAAACATATGCCAAAGTGAAGAGCTGACATGGTTTTTTCATCCCAAAGATAACAATATTGATAATTCAAAAAACAGAATAAATAATTGATTTAGTAAAAATTTGTCAAAATGACGAACAAAAGAAGCGAAATGAATTAAAATAATTGTACAAATAAACTTCAAAGTCATGTGTTAGACAATGTCCCCCTAAAGGGATAAAGCAAGCATGACACTATTATATTATTAAAGCTGATGCAATATCCACGAATATCGAGGTCGTAATGTTGAAATGTCTGATGACAAATAAGTTATTATACCAAAATAATAATGAGATTACGTTATTTGTCCTCATTTACACTCACACAAACACACACACACACACACACACACACACACACACACACACACACACACACACACACACACACACGAGGGCTACCTATGTGTGGTCAACGAAGGACAGGACGTTCTATATTGGAAGCATTTATACCGGTCTATGTATCAACATGATGTTGCCTTTGACCTTGTATAAGCAAATTAAAATATCGATCCCTCTGAACTTTCGTCGACCATACGATGGTTTAAGAAATCAAATTGACTCTAACCAGATGATAGAGATTATTATATCTCTAGATTATCAAATGGTCATATATGTAAACGAATTTGCCATCATTATCCAATTATTTCCGGCCTTTTTATCACTTTCTCCGAACCGATATATTTCACGGTTGGAAAACTGTGTTGGTGCATAGTGACCGCAATATTCGTCTGACTTATTATTTTTCAGAATTTTAGTCAAATAAAGTTTAATAATATTATGTTGATGTTCCTTTTTCCATTCAGTATACAAACATTGCATAAACCAAGTATCCAATACAAAACTTTGCGTCCAGAAATGATTATCTCGAATTCATAAAATGGTGCATTTACTTTCAGGATCTCATGACAAAAATGCGACAGAAATGATTTGTGATGGATTGGAGGTGATTTGAGCCAATTGTGGTCAATGATTGTTTGTAAACAACTGCCTCAAATAATAAACATTATCTAAATCTTATATCCCAAGCGTCTCCTCGGTAATATACTCAATAATGAAAATAAATCACTCTTGATTCATGCTTTAGTTCTGTTCATGGCATTCCGAAGTTCAGATTACAAAAACATCTCAGAATTTTTCAAAAAGTGACTCATGTGCTGTAAAATTATGAGAGAAAGCTCAGCTTTGAAATATTCTTGAAATCCATATTTGTCACGACGAAGGATCAAACTTTATATTATGTTTGTAGTATAACGTATAATATTCGTGTTTGAAATGTTATTATGAGTATCTATGCAGTATAGAAAGCCCTCCAGTTTGCACCACAGTTTGTTTGTTCTAATAATATCATCTAATTATCTCTGAACTTAAATTTAAAAACATCACAAATTTTGTATTTTAGGGTGAGATGTTTACATGTACCGTTAAACAAAAGTCTTAATTCGTTCTCACACTTTCCAGAACCATAAAAGTAACTTAACATTCTGTGATTTTCAAAGTTGTAGCAAATAAGATTAGAGATAAAAAGAATTCCGAATTCCTTTATTTAATTGAAATTATTTCATATTCCTTTATGTTAGATGTTTCGCAACAAAACATGAAGCTTTCCGAATGATGAAAAGAAAAGTAAATAAGAATTGGATCATTGCCACCTCTGAAGTCACAAAATCTGACATAAAATAATATGTCACATTCATAGGTGCATAAAATAAAATTTTATTTGACATATTTAGTTAATTTTAATATCGAATTTCAACATATGATCGGATTTTTCCAATATTCTTAAAAGTCATGATAATATTATCTGTACTTTTACATTCATAGATGTATTTTCTAGGTGTCTATCCAATTGTAAAGTTATACAATCAGATTGTTCAAAATTAAAACCAACCCAACATCAAGGAGAACTGTAATAGCTGGTGGCTATGATAAAACTATATTTAAAGTAACTGATTGAGATAAAACTTCACTTAAAATGTTATAATAATTACGAAAGACGAAATACAATTTCGGAACCTAGTCAAACCGACAGGAGACGAATTACTGGCCCTATGTCATTACCATTTCTAAAGAGCAAAGATAACTGTTTATAGATTACCAGTCAAAACGTCCACCAACACGTTAATAAAATCAAGACGTTTGAATGGAAACAAAATTTCTAAAACATTGACTTAAAAAGACATGCATAGAAATTCTGAACCACACTATATTTTAAAGCAAATGTAATTTGACTTTTGACGTTCGTTGATAATCATTCATATCATAAGGAGTTAGTAAATGATACGATTATAAAGACGTATTTGCTCAAAAGTTAAACATTAAATGAAACCGAAACCACAATTTACTTTCTCATTTGTTACAGTAAAATGTTTTAAATAAAATAAATTGTAGAATTTCTTTGAAATTAATATCTCAAACATGATAAATACATTTACAGGAAGCATCAAAGCAATACAAATGTTTAGTAGCTAAAAGTATTTCAATAAGTAAGTATTAACCAACCTGATAACAGTCCACACTATTTTAGGTCGTCGTGTCATTAATTATGTATTTGTGATTAGTAAACGCTTTATGTGCAGATATGTGTTCTTAATAATCAGCTTACATTCCATGTAAAATTTAGATAATTTTATCTAGGAAAAAGTTTACTACTTTATTTTCAATATTGCAAATGGATGTCGTTTAAAGTTTACTAGTTCAGACCAGATTAAGTTTTAAATTTTAGTAAAATTTAGATATCAACCTGTCGCTAAATAGTCGGTATGATATGTAAAGTATATAGGTCTTCCAGATACAATGAGCGTGGTACATACAAATCCTAAACGTTTTCTAGAGTTTCACCTTCAGAAAGTCTATATTAATGAAAAACTGATACAATTCAAAAAATCATTCTAATTTGCGGGAATGCTTGCATGTCAAGTTCTACAGAGTCATAAACTTAACATATAAAAACAAAGTATAGAAATCAAAGCATTTATTTTCATGATGTCCAGTAGACAATATATAAATTTGGTGAACATTGGTCAAACACAGTCCTTTGGAAATACAGAGGTGGCATCAGGTTCCACGGAGGAGTAAGAATGCTTATTCTATTAAAAGCATTCTTCAATTTATCATTCCTGATAACTCCTTTATAATTTGCGAAATCGGTGTATGTCCCGTATTAACTACATAACCATGTCCCTTATTGCTCTTCTTAAGAAAAACACGTTTGTTTATATCATTGCTGCATGTTATTATTGTAGGAAGAATCTAGATTTTTTATCCCTTCAATCTCTATTTTTGTCTGAACGGCTAAAAGCTACAGGATGGTTGATAACATATCGTTTTCGAAAACTTTAAGGAACTATGAAAACACGTTATCCCTCTGTATTTAGTGATCCAGAAACTACAGCAATACTGTACAGTTGCTTATTCCAGAAGCGATGTAAATTAGATGTGGATACTTAAAAATTCTAATCAGCTTTTAGAAAATGTTTCTCAAATTCATAGTATTCAAACATACGACTTCTCTACTATTTACACAATGATTTCACATAAAATATTAAAAGAAAGACTTTTAGCATCATAGACAACTGGGTTTTTTTCACTAAAGGTGGTACCCGAAACCTTAAATGTCTAGTGATTGGTTATCATGATACTTGTTTTGTCCAACACCACTCTGATTCTACACATATATACACTAAAGTTGATATAAAAGACGTGGTCTTTCAACAAACTGTCGGCATTCCTATGGGAACTAATTGTGCCCCTTTATTTGCTGACCTGTTCCTTTATTCATACGAAGCAGACTTCCTTCAAAAACTGCTGAATCAAAAGACGAAAAAGCTAGCTGTGTTCTTTAATTTGACATTTAGATATTTCGACGACGTTTTGTCAATTAATAACGACAATTTTCATACAAATGTCAATACGATATATCCCAGGAAACTAGGCATTAAAGATGCAGCAGAATCAAGCACACACGCTTCATACTTAGACATTTATTTAAGATAGCCATACACGGGAAATTGGCAACTAAGCTATACGACAAACGGTACGTTTTCGCAAATTTTTCACATTTAATTAACAACTATCCCACAGTCACCCGCATATGGTGTATATATTTCACAAATGATCTGATATGCCAGGGCGTATTCAACATATCAACATTTCATATACAGATGTAAACTATTCACTGACAAATTATTGACATAGGGATATCGATAATCGCGTTCAGTGTCAACGTGCCGCGCATTTTACGGTCGGTATAATTGTCTTGTTTGCGATTACTCTGTTCACTAAGTGAAATATTGAGTTACCTATTCGTGGCGCCTGTACCAACTGTGACGAGGATTCGTTCCTCACGTATTTCATTTTGATTTGAATGTGGACTCACACTCATATGAATATCGAATTTTTTTTATGATATCCATCATTTTTTCCATCAATATATGTAATAAGATATAATAAACAGTTTTGAAATAGAATTTTCTTTCAATAAAAAGAATTGTTTTGAATAAATATTCAAATATCTCGGAGACATTAATAAATTACAGATTTAAGACACCTTGAGTCTTCCGGGAACTACATTATCATCTTTTTATATATCACTTTGATTTACGCCCACAGATTAAATTAAATTTTAGCGACGGACAGAGGCCAAATATTAGAACGTTCGGGGTTATTTGCATTTTGGAATTTTACAATTTCGAAGCCGGAAGAGGCCATTGTCAACTGCCAAATAATAAATTGGAAATTGGAATGATTCTTTTTCTTCTATTTTTCAAAAGATAAAATTGGGTTTCTGAAACCATAGGGGATGCATTAAATTTACACTGTATATTTCTCACAATGAATTGAGTTTCTGGACGAAAATGACAATAACAAAGCATGAAGGAGAGTCAATTTTAAAAGTTCCTAGAGGTTATTTTTCCGCCTTACAGAGATTAAATCTTACAACAATATTTGGAACAAAGCACTGATATCATTAATCGTTTTATCAAAAATACCAAAATAAAAGCAGTTGCAACCACCTTAAGGTAAATCCTTTCTGATATTTCAGTACCACAGCTGATTGTGTGTGTGTGTGTGTGTGTGTGTGTGTGTGTGTGTGTGTGTGTGTGTGTGTGTGTGTGTGTGTGTGTGTGTGTGTGTGTGTGTGTGTGTGTGTGTGTGTGTGTGTGTGTGTGTGTGTGTGTGTGTGTGCGTATGTATGTATTTTATTGAATTTATTCATCTAAATCTGCAGGAAAGATACCTAAATGTATTTTATTAACACATAGTCAAATGATCTTCTAATTCCAAATGATTAGTGTATATATATTTTGTCTTATTTGTAAATGATACATTTTAATGTCATACCAGTATGTTGAATGGATGCAGTAATGATAGTATTTGTTGATATTTTATGCTCATAGGACTACCTCTCATGCTTTAATAGCTGAATGCACAATGACGTACCAAACGAATTTGTTCGAAAACTTTGTTTTAAAAGTACAAATCTGCTCTATAAAATTGTTTATTTTAGCCTTATCCAGAACCCTGGGAAACATATCTAGTGGAGTATCGTGATGTCGATTGATACATTTGATTTTCAGAACGCATGTGTTCTATGCTATTCATCAAATTTAAGTATCAATAATGGTTCATTTTGCGTGTGTAACAGTAATCATACAACACTGTGTTCATGCCAGTGACGACCAAAATCGTTCGATATGTCATCAATCCAACAAACGTTAGAATACATTGAAATATTTCTTTGAATTACCGGTTTCTGAAACGAGAAAGTATATCCACTGATAAACGCACTGACGTAAGCGCAAGAGCATCCGAACACACAAAGAAATATCTGGACTGAGCTTTTGGTGTTTATATATACTATACACATCATAAGTGTGTTGCTATGTTCTTCAAATGTATATTATCGATGTTTAGTTACATTACATTAAATCAATTCATTTTTATCTATAAAATTCAAGGGAATTTGAAAACGTGGGCAATGTTTAATTATCCGCAACCAACCTTGTCATCTAAGTACCAATAAAAAGAACTATTCTGAACATGTACTATGAAGAGTCCTTAAATTACGTTGCAGATTGATTACCAAAAACGTCCAGTAGTAGAGGATGTATATGATCGTTGTTTGTCCTTCTTAGATAATAAAATTACACATACGAGAGGTCTACTATTGCACGTTTCTCTTAATAGGAATTATTTTGTTAGACAGAACGTCCAGTTATTTTAGTTAAACATTCATATTGATATTTCAAATGATTGTTTAGTTTAAAGATTTGATATTTTCTTGGTATTAGCAATGCAATGCATTACTTTTACATCGGCAGTCCACATTTCCATGTAAAATTTATTTCTACTTTATCATCAGTCATCACGTCATAATTTTAGTTTACGGCCAGCAGGCATTGTTATTTCAATAATTGAATAGCTTAATGTTAAATCAAGTTAGATATATATAGCCATTCAATCTGTTGTTTAATTGATGACGTATATCTGAGCTAACATTTACCATACCAGTTAATTCAACATTATATCAATGAATGACGTAAGTAGATGATCGTGGTCAGCCCACACATACGAATAAAACGTGGGTTTGTATACATCTCAATAGAAGATATTAGATATTTAGAAAACATATAGATGAAATTGTGACTATGGATATGCTCTATATTTGAGGACTTGATTCAATCCACAATTTTTAAATGTATGCATGAAAAGGCCTTACTTGTCACATATTTAATTCATGCAGACTGGTCAATAAGAGATCATCTCACAATTGCAAGTCAACACGAGTATCAAGTTAACAGTTTTTGTTTGTTTTCATGTTGTTTAACATCCGGCATGCCAAGAATACTACTGATAAGATGAAATTATTTCAGTAACATAGTTTTGTGCATTATTTATATTAAACATGATGTAGACGTTATAATTTTTATTTCTTTTTTGTTAATAAAAA
The DNA here is from genome assembly GCA_030159075.1 of Atrina japonica. Taxonomy (NCBI): domain Eukaryota; kingdom Metazoa; phylum Mollusca; class Bivalvia; order Pterioida; family Pinnidae; genus Atrina; species Atrina japonica. The sequence continues at coordinate 137,067 of BROG01001015.1, read as the reverse complement.
TAATTTAATCATGATACAATCCCATATCAGTCTAGCTGTCATATATCCCAGAGTTTCTGATATGCACAAGATCTACTTTTGCATAAATCAAAAAGAATTATGGGTGCTATTTTATCTTTGCTTGCACAAACTGTTACAAAATTTTGCATTGCAGTAAATGGTTAAATTTTTGTTACCAAACCAAATATCTAAATATTCACAATTCAGTTATGTATGGTAAATTTAAAAACATTGCTGTAAAATTCAACTTTAATGATTAAGTGTAATTTAAGACATTTAACAACACCCCAGTTTCAATGGAGAGCAAACGGACTATACATGAATGGGTGAGTAGTTTGAATTCCAATTATTAGATAATAAAAAAAATAATTAGATAGCTTAAGGAATAAATAACGGGAACATGGACTTTGCCTTTGTCCAGTTGGCATTCATAAGCCCATGAATCCCAATTGACAGTAGTTCATTGCATGAATAAATTAAACAGCCATGGACAAGAAGCAAAGTACCTTCGTGTATTTTAGTGTAATCATTTTGCCATCATCTTTCCTGTTAAAATTATTTGACAAGATGCAGATATTAAGAATATGCAGTATGTATATAACATTTCACATTCATAGTGGTATGAGAACATGTAAATTTATTTTTAGTTCTAGAAAGGGCATATTTGTATATATTTTGTACTGATTTTGTGGATAGACCCTCGCATGCAGCTCAGTATAATTTATACGATGGTTGATAACATATCGTATTCGGAAACTTAAAGGAACTATGAAAACATGTTACCCCTCTGTATTTAGCGATCCGGAAGTAGTAACTGAACTGTATAGATTACATGACCAATATGTACCGGTATCAACAGACAAAGCCACAAATAATATAGATTTTATTTGTAAAGCACATGACTATAATTGTTTATTAGCAGAATTTGGGTTAATACGAATTCTGGAAATCCTACAAACACACGTAGCTCACTTTCAAAAGACGAGATCCTTAAAAATCATGTGTCAGTATTACGCTCATTTGATATACCTACAACGGATACCGATTTTGAGCTACCATATTTACATTGGATACCTAAACTTCATAAAACCCTATATAAGCAAAGATACATTGCAGGATCCAGCAAAATCTCAATCAAACCTTTATCTTTACCCCTCACCAAGATATCGACAGCCGTTAAGGAGACACTTCAACAATACTGTACAGTTGCTTATTCCAGAAGCGATGAAAATCAGATGTAGATACTAGAAACTTTTAACACCTTTAGAAAATTTGAAGGCACTCAATTTTTCTCGAATTCACAGTATCAAAACATATGACTTCTCTACTCTTTACACAATTATTCCACATAACAAATTAAAAGAAAGACTTTAGCATTATAGACAACTGTTTTTTCACTAAAGGTGGTACCCGAAATTTTAAATATCTAGTAATTGGCTATCAGTATACCTACTTTGTACAACACCACTCTGATTCTACAAATAAATACACAGAATTTGATATAAAAAACATGCTGAAATTTCTAACAGATAATATATTTGTAATGTTCGGAGACGCAATCTTTCAACAAACTGTCCGCATTCCTATGGGAACCAATTGTGCCCCTTTATTGGCCGACCTGTTTATTTATTCAAACGAAGCAGACTTCATTCAGAAACCGCTGAATCAAAAGAAGAAAAAGTTAACGGTATCCTTTAATTTGACATTTAGATATATCGACTACGTTTTGTCAATTAATAATGACATAATCATGCGTTAAACCCCAGTGAACTAGAAATTAAGTATACAACAGAATCAAGTACACATGCTTCATACTTAGACATTTTACTTAATATAGACACAGACGAGAAATTAACAACTGATCTATACGACAAACGCGACGATTTCGGCTATCCCATCGTAAATTTTACACATCTAAGTAGTAATATCCCTCAGTCACCCGCATATGGAGTTTATATTTCACAAATGATCCGATTTGCCTGGGCGTGTACAATATATGAAGATTTCATATACAGAGGTAAACTACTCACTGACAAATTATTGACACAGAGATTTCGAAACCGCGTTTAATGTCAACGTTCCGCAAATTTTACGGTCGGTATGATAGTTTGCGATTTCTCTGTTTCACTAAGTGAAATGCTGAGTTGCCTTTTCGTTGGCAGTTATTTAGACGTCTGTAACAATTGTGACGAGGATTCACTCCTCACGTATTTCATTGGACTTGACTGTGGACTCACGGCGGGTGTGACCGGTCGACAGGGGATGCTTATTCCTCCATGGCACCTGATCCCACCTCTTGGTTTCCAGAGGTCCGTGTACCGGATTTGTATCCATGTTCTGGACTTTCTATTGATTTATGCCCAGGTATCTGAAATAATATATATATATATATATATAGAGAGAGAGAGAGAGAGAGAGAGAGAGAGAGAGAGAGAGAGAGAGAGAGAGAGAGAGAGAGAGAGAGAGAGAGAGAGAGAGACAGACAGACAGACAGAGAGAGAGAGAGAGACAGAGAGACACAGAGAGAGAGACAGATATATATGAAGATATCGAGGGTATATATATCGACGGCCTTTTGTCTAAAATAATGTAATGTTCATATTTATGTGAACGCGATACATCTGGAAAATTGGAAATTCGGGACACCACAGAATCCAGCACATACAGTTCCTTTTTGGATATTTGACTTACTATAGACACAATATGATTATTATTATATTATTATTATGGATCACAATAATATAAATCACTTAACACAAAATTTCAAAATTCAATCTTCAGATCTTTTCAGCAAACCGCTTCCATTCACATGTGAACCAATATTCCCCTTTCATTGGCCAACCTGTTACTTTTAATCTTTAAAGTTTAATTCATTCTCAAGAAATTAACCCCAATTTTGTCTTATTTGTCATTAAGATATATCGAAGACTATTTTGTCTAAATTAATGTAATGTTCATATTTATGTGAACGCTATACATCTGGAAAAATGGAAATTCGGGAAACCACAGAATCCTGCACAGACAGTTCTTTTTTGGATATTTGATTAACTTTAAACACAGACGGGAAATTAGCCACCAAGCTCATTAAAAAGTTATGAATATGTCTTTGTCAACTTTTTATATTTATGTAGTAAAATCCGATTCCGTTTGTATATAATGTTTATATAGCTAAGATGATCCAGTGTGTCAGGGTCTGTTCAACATATGGACATACCATATACAGAGGCAAACGCATTGATAAATTGTTGACAACAGGATGTTAGGAATTGTGTCAACATGTAGAATGTCAAAATATCCAAAGTTTTACCGCCGGCATTATGACATTTTTGCACTTACTATGTTTCACTAAATGAGGCAATGCGTTACCAGTTCAGCAGTGGTTCTTATATCATTTATACCGATTGTGACTAGAATGTATTCCTCAACTACAACTTAGTATTATGGTTATAATATTATTTCTTTTGCTGGGGACTCACGACGAGTGTGACCGTTCATCATTGGATGCTTACATGGCACTTGATCCTACATCTGGAATTTCAGAGTACCGTAGTTGTCCAAATTAATGAATATTCACCTGATGTGTATATTTTTAACCCTTGGCGACTGTTACTTTGGTATTTCTGATTATATATATATATATATATATATATAGAGAGAGAGAGAGAGAGAGAGAGAGAGAGAGAGAGAGAGAGAGAGAGAGCGAGATATATATATATATATATATATATATATATATATATATATATATAGATATATATATATATATCTATAGATATATATATATATCTATAGATATATATATATATATCTATATATATATATAGATATATATATATATATATATATATATATATATATATATATATATATATATATATATATATATATATATATAGATATATATATATATATCTATAGATATATATATATATCTATAGATATATATATATATATATATTCTACATTTTGTTAAACTTCGGTTTTGTGCTTATGAAAACTTCGTGATATACACAATTGTAATGTCTAATATAAGGATAAGTGACATGCAGGAAGTTTCAACAGACATCAAAATGTCTAAGATTTTTATTTGAGATCACAGGTAAAAAATTGATCGCAGAATCAAACGTTTTAAATATTTATGCCCAATGCTCATTATTAATCATAATTCTGTGTATATTTAATCATCAAGTTAAATATAAATTCCTGTGGGAAATAGAGTCTGGATGTACTATAAGTAACAAATATGGATTTTACTAGGAGTGATCTGTTAGGTTAATAATGGTAAAACCTTATATTGATTTACCATCGGCTACTGAGAGGACAGTCTGAAACTTGGAATACAAATCTCTGAACAGTCTTAATACAATGACTTTGATTAATGCGAGCCTTGGGCATTCAATTTACAATAAACCGTATGGTTTGTTGTTACATAATCAATAAGTGTGCCAAAAAAAACAATTTGTCACCAGATACTGCTTTACCTCAGGATGTAATTTCTACATAACGTTTGATTTAGGCAATAAATTCCTTTGATGTATGGCAATTTTACTACCGATTTATCGCAATAAAAAGGATTTTTGGAAAATAAAACTATTTAAGGGACGAAAGATGAATATGTTTAATGTCTCGGGTTTTATGAAAGTAGTAAGTGGTTATTGACTGTTTATTGGGAAATTGGAAAGTTATTGGGGAAATAATATCTCAGATATGTCTAAATATTTATATTTGTATCTTCAAATAAGCATTATATATTTGTAGTTTATTTGCGTCCAGTACATAATGCCTCTGAAAGATATCACTGTAAATAGTTTGTAGACTATATGAAAATCTGTCTTTTGTTTTAAAGTAGTAATACTATACAAAATCTTTACTTTTCGGGACAATTTTAATCATACTAAAACTAAAAGGTTCACCATATTGAAATGGTTATTATTTCAGTCTGAAAAGGTTTAAACTTTATTTTACAACGATTACTGTACAAGTTCTGTCACTTTATATAAATGTTTCTCGCTGACTCTGATGTTGACGTAAGGGGTCCGTCCATGCTGTGGGAAGAAACCGGAGTACCATCGCCACACCATCTCACAGACTCCCCTGTCAAATCCATTGATCGAACCTGGGTCACATTAGTATGAAGCGAGTGCGCTAATCACTTATTTTTAGTAGAGAGAGCGAGAGATGAGAGAGATCACTAACTCATACTGTACAAACTCAATATCTGTCAAAGTCATATCGCTATTACAAATTTAAGTATCGATACATATTCTCAAGTTTCTCTTGAAGTATGAAATATTTGTTCGGTATTAAATATGTTTTGTCTAATATAAATGCCTTGAAGCAAGAATTTATTGAAGTGACAGTGATAAAGCAACTGCATTGCAATACTGGTGCCAAAATATCATTTATCAGTAAATTGCTCAATCCGCAGGTGATTTCAAGTTTTTAAAGCTTCAAAACTTCAGACATTGACAACTTCTATCAGGCCAGTTATTTGATTTTTGTATTTGTTTTAGTTACAGATAACGTATTCAATATCTAAAAAGAGAAGCAGTTGGCATTGATACGAATTTCTCAAGTCCCTTGGTAATAGCTTTGTATATCGCTAACTTATACCAACATAATGATACTGTTATCTGTAAAGATACAGCACAACACTTGTTTTCTACTTGTACACTACAGGGAGTGCCATTAAAACATTTTACTTGATAATTTTCGAATATTTTATTTATAAATGACATATCAAACGTACTTTCAAGAATAAGCTCTTCATACAAATCTTTCGGAAAGGGTAATCAATTTAGAAACAAAATAAATGTTTCAAAATGATTCTGCGATTAAAATCTTAGACATTGAATGCGAATGGTAATCCAGTACTTCGGATTTCATGTTGAGTAACATTTTCGACTTCTTCTGAAGAACCAGTGCGCCATTTTAACTACACGTGGATATATATAATCCCCCAATAATCCGCATAAAGTTTTTTTTCTAATGAAAAGGGGCTAAGGCTCATAGGGTCCCAAAGGGGTCAAAACTTGGTACATCTTTAATAATATTCTTATGAACAAATGTTCAGATAATGCATGATTGTACAGTCAATATATACAAAGTGTAAGTAGTACTCATTGACTTTTTATGTCCCCAGCCTGAAAGGTCCGCGGGGCATCTAGTGTTCAAATCGTCCGTCTGTTTGTCTGTCCGTAATTCCGTCCCGCTTACATATAAAGTGCAATATTTCAAATTTGGATTGTGATAGAGAAACCAAACTTTGACTATCAGTTCATCTCAGGATTTCTCACAATTCACTTACATCACATGCTCCTGGTGTGGAGTGGGGTTGCAATGCAGGATATCGCAATATTCGACATCATAGAATTTTTCTGGGACCGGGAAGAGGGGCATTTGTGTTTCACAAACACATATTGTTGTATACAATTTATATTAAAAAGTTGTCGTACAATATAAAAATCATTTTGACAAAATTTTATGGTCATGGGGTCAAACATCAAGGTCACAGGCACCTTAGTGAAGAGAGAATGTAAGATATATGTTAAATTTTAGTCACTTTCGTCTTCTTCTTAAGAACCTGTATACTTCTTTTAACCAAATTTTGCATGTACCATCCCCATGTAACACCGCATAATGTTTGCGTATTAAAAGCAGCTAGGACCCATAGGGACATAAAAGGCGGCCAAACAGGAACAAAACGTGGTACATCTTTTAAAATCTTCTTCCCGTGAACCAATGATCACATAGCTTTCAAATTTTGTAGGCATGATTGTACAGTCAAAAAGTTTGGGAATGAAAACGGAATCTGTCGATAAACGAGCCAATGGGGTGCTTCAATAATTACATAGGGTACAGTTGTATTCAAATGACTTAGTAATACAAAAACAAATGAGAAAATTGCTAGGAATTATTTACCAGAGGTCATTCAGACAAAATTTATCAGGGTCAAAGGTCAAGGTCACAGGCACATATATCAACAGTAAATATATATATTTTTTAGTCAAAATTGAGACATTTTTTACTTCCTCTCAGGAACCAGTGGGTCATTAAACATGGCATGTACCATTCTCTTGTGTAGTCACAGAACGCTTGTGAATGAAAAGGGGCTAGAACCCATATTAGTCCAAAAAAGACAAAACTTGGTACATTTTTTAGAATCTTCTTCTCATGAACCAATGATCAGATGAATTTCCAATTTTGTATGCATGATTGTACTATAAGTATCTACAATGTTTGCGAATGAAAATAAAATCCGTCGACAAACGGTCTACTAGGGGGCACTTGAATAAAATCGAGTACGGCTGTATACAAATGGCTTGATAACTCAAAACTGATTTTTGTATACAAAGATATACGAGAAAGTTGTTAGGAATTACATGTATTTACGGATCGTTTTAACCAAATGACAATGCCATGGGGGTCAAAGGTTAAGGTCACAGACACCTATAAATAAACAGAAAATACTATTTTTGTCAAATCATAGACTTTGTAGACTTCTTCTCACGAACCAGTGGACTAATTTTAATCTAACCTTACAGGAAATAATGACTAGAAATGTCTGCACCTTCCGCCTTGTGCCTGTTCTACATCTGAATTCATGTACGTTCCATGTGGCCATGTTGTGGCAGGTGATCTCAACATTGTGCGCAACAGGAAACTAAGAGATCTTTTATGCAAAGACCCAAAATATAGGGAACCTGTCTCGTTTACATGGCACCTAAACTTTAAAATTATTATGGGAGCATATGAAGAGAGCGCCATACGCTGGACTAAGAAAGATGTCGAACTTGATTCTCTTTCAGAGTGGATTAAGTTGATCAGTAATGTTCTTAAACGAATATTTCGACGACTTAAACATTCTGTCAACACAAAAGAAAATCAATTTTTCGTGACCCTGATGTTGTCAGAGAACTGTCCCATCTCCATGAAAATTTTATCATCGTTACTGCTGACAAAGCATCTAACAACTTCACATTTATCTCCAGGAGGTATTACTTCAGCATCCTACAAGAGGAACTTGGACTCAACACACTTCTTGGAAACCCTACATACTCTTTCACGGATATCTCTACCTTTAAAATATTAGATAATCATAAATCCGTTCTTACTTCGTTTAGAATACCTACAAGTGACACGGAGCTTGAATTGCCATATATCTATTGGATTCCGAAGATGCACAAATCTCTATAAACACCGATTCATTGCGGCGTCATCTAAGTGTTCCACCAAGCCTGTATCTATTGTGCTCACCAAACTTCTTACACACTTGTAAACAAGGACTTAAGAAGAACTGTACAACGGCCTACTCAAGTCAAAATAATTCAAATTCATAAGAATTGTTGGAACATTTAAAATTTCCAAACTTCAAACATATTACAAGCATCAAGTCTTTTGATTTTTTAACCCCTTACACAACAATTCCTCATCAACATCTATTATACAAAACTCTTTTGAATACAAAAATGGAAATCGCAGATGCAAATATTTAGTGTTAGGTCATGAATAACCTTATTTTGTCAAGGAAAACTCTGAATTCAATAGCAAGTACACTGAAGTCGATATTATCAAGTTGCTGGGGTTTCCAGTTGACAACATCTTAGTGGTTTTGCGGGAAAAGTTTTCCAGTAGATTCTCGGCATTCCAATGGGTACCAATTGTGCACCTGTCTTGGCTGACATCTTTTTGTATACATATGAAGCGGAATTTATACAGCCTCTGCTCTCCAAAGGAAACAAACAGTTAGCATATCGGTTCAATTATAATTACAGGTATATCGACGGTGTTCTGTCCATAAATAATTCAGAATTTCAGAATTACCTCGGCCTGATGTATCCTGTTGAGCTAGAGATTAATGAGACGACAGAGAGCAACACATCTGCTTCTTACCTAGATTTTCACCTGTCGATTGGAAAGTATGGTCAACTTCACACATCCCTTTATGACAAACGCGACGATTTCAATTTCCATATCACAAACTTCCCGTTTCTAAGTAGTAATATTCTATCTTCCCCTGCCTATGGCGTTTTCATTTCACAACTTATACGTTATGCCAGGGCATGCTCTTCTTATGAATGTTTTATTCTGGGGACAAAACGACTAGCCAATAAACTACTTACACAAAGTTACGTTGTTGAACGCTTGAAGTCGTCATTTAAGAAGTTTTACGGTCGATGCAGGAATCTTGTTGAACATTATAAAGTCACCCTCTCAGAAATATTAGATAGTATTCTGGAGCACGGCCACAGACAGTCACTCCCATTCACCAATCATGACCTTTTCACCGAATTTGACTAGAAAGGTTTCCATGGAACGTTTGCAACTGGTATGGCATGCCAGCAGAAGACGCTGACTCCTTCCGGACATCTGGACCTATCCCGTTTGGGATTCGCAATTGTTCTTCATGTTAAGATCATTTACACATCTAATTCGTCGTGTTATAATGGACTTGAGTTTTGATTCTCGATTGGTAATTCTTCAATTTTACTACTTACAGATTTTGATTCTAATTCAATACCTTTTTGAAAGTATTCAGAATTTCCGCTACAGTAAGAGACATAAACACAATGTGTTTATGTAAATGAACCATTCCTTTCTAACGAAGAGTCAATTGGACGAACAGTATGACCTCAACAGGTATTAAATCAAAGTTAGCGCTATGTATTTTTTGTATTTAGTTTTGTATGAAATATGCATCATAATGCTATTAGAATGTGCATGACACGAACAGAAAAAATATTCGTAAGTATTTCGAGAACTACCAGAAGAAAGCATGCATGATTTGACTCTAGAAATCTTCTGTAATATCTAAAAGCTGGTACCTAGCCTCATCTATTAGATTAATAAACTGATTTTATTTCCTTTGAATGACTGTTCTCCGAATACTTCAGTAATGTAGGAATGATTGAATTATACATCTTTTCAATAAATACAAAAATATAAGAGAAAATATAAATTGTGTATTCCACGTATTCCAAACAAAATTATAGACAAGTTTACCTTCTAAATAATCCAAAAGAAAGCTTGACAGAAGATTTGATTTATAATGTATACAATGATGTTAAATTAAATTCCGTTGCTTTAACACTAGCTTTTTGATGAAAAAGGTGGAACGTACAACGGCAACCCATACTTATGTCCGTTCGACTTCGAACAAGAATCCAAGCAACCTACTTCCTAATGTTTTTTTATTATTATTATTTCATATCATAAATGAACGTAAAAGTTAAAACTCACATTCCAACAAAGACACAATAGATATATACGTAACATTTTGGTGCCAGATGCAATTCCCTTTCCATGTGCAAGACATTTCAAAATCGATTATCGACATGGCATCTAAGCTTCGTATGAAACGAATAGAAAGTTACAAACCAACGAAATGAAATGTAAAGACAAGATTCTGATGCACGACATTTGTTCGTGTAAACCATAAATCTAAATTCCGAAACAAAAAGACTAATTAACGTCGGTTTTATTGTGTTATACATTAGACGGAAATGTCAGCGTTTCCTCAAATCTTTAAATCGTAATCTCATACTAAATCAGTAGATAATATATACTGTGAAAATATATAGTACAAACTGAAACTTATATGGTACAATGAAATCAAACTTATTGGATAATATTATAAACATAATACCACAATTATAGGTTTGGAATACAGCCAAAACAAATGCTCAAGTCGATATTTTCTGTCAATAAAATTTCAGTTGAACTCCAATCGTAACAAATGTAGAGTTCCGAAAGAAAAAGTGGTGTGGGACAAGAAAATGTATTGTCAAAAAACTTCCATGAGGGGCTTGGCACTGCGTATTACTACGGTACTAACGGAATTTCCTATTGTTCATAATAAAACCTCACTTAACTTGATAAATGATATTTTCCATGTGTTTTGTTGTTGTTTGTCTATCTTATATCACAGTTATGGTTTTTTGCTTTATTGGAACAGACACACTTTCAAGGTAGAAGGGTGGTAATCGAATTACTGCGATATATTGAAAAAAATACTGGTAAGGCGGACCAGAAGTGTTAAAATAATAATAATGATAATTAGTTGCACTTTAAGAAGCCGTTTAATCAACATAAATTAAACAACAAAAGATTGAACATAGGTTTAATAACAAATGAATTAAGTCATACCATGCGCGATTCCAGGGGGGGATCGAGGGTCAGGACCCTATGAGGTCAACCAAAAATGCTTTTCCTGGAAAAATAAAACATCGCCTTAGGTGGATTGGACCCCCCCACACACACCAAACTTTCTGGATCCACGCCTGCAAAAATCCATAAACTTTTGTTTTCTTGCGTACCACATCACTCATTTGCCTATGTTTATAATGTAAAAAATTTCAGATATCAAAGTATAAATCAATAGAATGCCCAGGACATATACAAATCCGGTAAAAATGGACAAACATGGACCTCTGGAAACCAAGAGGTGGGATCAGGAGCCATGGAGGAGTAAGCATCCCCTGTCGACCGGTCACATCCGCCGTGAGTCCACAGTCAAGTCCAATGAAACACGTGAGGAGTGTATCCTCGTCACAATTGGTGCAGACGTCTCAACAACCGCCAACGAAAAGGCAACTCAACATTTCACTTAGTGAAACAAAGTAGTCGCAAACAAACCTATTATACCGACCATAAAATTTGCGGAACGTTGACATTAAACGCGGTTTTCGATATCCTGTGTCAATAATTTGTCAGTGAGTAGTTTACCTCTGTATATGAAATCTTCATATGCTGTACACACCCTGGCATATCGGATGATTTGTGAAATATAAACTCTATATGCGGGTGACTGAGAGATATTACTACTTAAATATGGAAAATTTACGATTGTCGTATAGCTTAGTTGCTAATTTCCCGTCTGTGTTTATATTAAGTAAAATGTCTAAGTATGAAGCGTGTGTGCTTGATTCTGTTGAATCTTTAATTTCTAGTTCGCTGGGATATATCGCATGGACATATGTATGAAAATTGTCATTATTAATTGACAAAACGTCGTCGATATATCTAAATGTCAAATTAAAGGACACCACTGACTTTTTCTTCTTTTGATTCAGCAGTTTCTGAATGAAGTCTGTTTCGTATGAATAAAGGAACAGGGCGTCTAATAAAGGAGCACAATTGGTTCCCATGGGAATGCCGAAAGGTTTTTGAAAGACCACGTCTCCGAAAATTACAAATATATTGTCTATTAGAAACTCCAGCATGTTTTTATATAAACTTCAGTGTATTTATGTAGAATCTAACAGAGAAAAGCTGAAGACCAGACCAAACTTTGATTTACGGTATTTCAAGAAAACAGGGATATGGTATTAATGCAGGTGTCTAGAAGGTTTTATAAATGTGGCAGGCATAGGGTGCTTGAATTGATTAACGATTTCTTACCACGTTGTACATTTTTTCAGTGGTGTTGAATCAGCAAGTAGGTTAGTCTTTTGTGATTCCTTGTGAACGGTTAACCGGGAAATCTAGGTCATAACTTAAGTGCTATCCAGAAAGTTCCGGATGTCACTGTAATAAGCATGCGGTGGTAATAGGCAGTTGGAGTATAACTCCTGTAAAATAAAATTATCCTATGGATTTTTTATTTTTCTCTTTGGGGGGAATTTAGAAAATTCAGGCCTATATGGAAATGTCAAATGGATAATTCTCCTGTATTGTTAAATAGAAACAAATAGTACTATATACAGTGGATAAAGAATAGTTTTATACAGAACAGCTAACAGATGAAAAATGCAACTATTAATTAACAAGATGCCCATGAACATTAACTCCCACCTAAGAATTATATGGCTTTTATTCAGTACTCTTAGCTTGTTTAATACTCTTAAAATATATAACTATGACACGATTAAATCATATACATGAATTTCGACAGTTAAGCCTAGTTTTGTCTCACTAACCTGGAGAAAACCTTTGCATTACTTTACCAAATACGAAAAAGGAGTTGAACCCTAACATTTTCGAGAAAAACAAAGTTTAACTGAGAAAATATATTTAACTGTGACAAAATTCCATAACTGATTATCAAAGTGATTTTGGTGCGGTTTAACTTTGTTTTTCTGATTTAACCAAGAATCACGAATTACTTGTCTGGTGCTATTTACCTCTACCTACGCAATGCAATCGGTGGTAGTGCTTATTTATTTTTATTGCAATGATACTTGACATTCACGTTTTGTATTGAGTTCATGACGGAGAAGAAGTCTCAGGTATAACTAAACCGCGAAAAAAAAGAAATGATGTTAGCTAATACATGGTGTTATAATGGTGTCAAATAGGTCTTGCTCTGAAATAACAACATCAACGTCTCTGAATCCGACGAGATATCTTTAAAATAGGTTTTCCTCAGACCATATTAACAATATTATTTGCAATGATGATGTTCTACACGATAAGTTAGTAACATTTGATCTTGCAGGTTTATCATTGACATATTTATTGACTTCAGAATATAATCCATCGACATCAGGTTATCGCATCCATAGAAGTACAGATTATAAATTAGGCCACTAAATAAGACATCAAGAACTAACAGTTACCCAATACAGTGATCTGGGCTGTTATTTATAAGTAAGTCAATAGATATCAATTCTTCATCTCAAATTTATAACTTAGTTTTGTAGTAGTATTTTATGCTTCAAGATTGATATTATACGTTTTATGGAAATCATTGCCACAAATATCACCCAACCAGCAATATCATGTTATGTGCACGCTTAGTAATTTACATATTATCACTGTATTAAAATCATAGCTTCCAATTTCATGTTAAGTACACATATGATATGTTAATAACTTCAATGGATTAAAATCATAGCTACCAATATAATATTATGTACATGCATAATAAATTCCATAATATTATTGCATTAACAGTATAGCTACCAATATCATGTTATCTGCATGCATAATATTTTTAATTTTATATTTGTATTAAAAGCATGTCAATATCATGTTATGTACACATATGGTATTATCCATATAATCATTGTATTAAAATTATAGCGAACAATATCATGTTTCATATTTTCGTTTTACTAAAATCATAGCAACCAATATCATGTGGTGTACGCATATTATCATATTATCATTGTATTGAAATCATAGCTTTTAACATCATCTTGTTTGCACATATAACGTTTATTTCATTATAACTACATTGTATTAAAACTGTCAATATATAAGTAGCAATAAAATATTAAATAAATCACAATATAAAATATCTTATGAAAATATTGAAATAAGCAAAAAGTGGCTGTGAAAATACTAACTCCAAACAAAGGTCTGACTTACATGTACACTTACATATCACCCTAACAGGGATCTGTCTCAAATTGCACTCCAATTGTAGTGTAACGGTTGACATTGTACCGGTAGGTACTTCAAAAGTATGATCTCCTGGAAACATATGATAATACACAATAACAATAGTAAACAGATAATAAGCATAATTAAAATTGGAAATGTAATATCAGGAACCAAAGAACAAGGCAACGGCAGAGCTGCTAAAATCAAATGTTGGTGGGAGGATCTATTTGACTAAGTTGATCGTAAAAAAAACCTTCTCAATGAAGTGATGCTTGCAAAGAAAAAACATGTAATCAAAACTACCTTATTATTTGCCGAATTTTTATTTTCTTTTTCATAACCTTGTACAAATGTAAGGTTACTGTAAAATATAGACTAAAATAGTTATTAAAGATACACATAAATAAATAATTAAAGTAATTATCATTAATGACCTTGTCTTTACTTTCTATACTGGTTTGTATATTTATAGAAATTAAGTTAAGAAGTATATTTTAAAAACATGTAACTATTTAAATAGTATAAGGTGAAGCAATGATCCGGCACAAGCTGTAGGGCAGATGTGGTTGATATGACGGTGTGTGTGTGTGTGTGTGTGTGTGTGTGTGTGTGTGTGTGTGTGTGTGTGTGTGTGTGTGTGTGTGTGTGTGTGTGTGTGTGTGTGTGTGTGTGTGTGTGTGTGTGTGTGTGTGTGTGTGTGTGTGTGTGTGTGTGTGTGGTAAAAATTGACAAAATATATGAATGTGTCATTCAAAAAGTCAGCTTTAATAATTAATAAATAAAAATATAATGTACAGATGGAGACCAAAATAATTGTTTCTCCCAAAGTAATGCACGTCTTAATGGAGCAGGCCTGGCCATGCTCAACTTTTTATCGTGAGGTCGTTGGCGGCAGGTCGGTTTTCTGTCCTTCGGATGAGACATAGGCCAAAATTTGAAGCCCTTCACTGGCATTTGGTGACGTCTCCATATGGGGGAAAGATTCTTGAGTTGGATGGTAAACAACACTACTTCAAATACAAATGCGTCTTAATGAAGTACGTTATTTATCAATAACATATTTTCAATTTTTTTCTATACTGCTAATGTAAAAGCTGTAATCCATTCTACAAGATTGCTATCAAAGAAGTATACAGTCCACATTATTCCTAATTAACATTGACATATATTAAGGTATATGAAAGAACAAAATGAACCAAAATATACGGGACAATAAATCTCAGCATGTACACTGATAAATGTATGTAAATAGCAGAATTGCATTTACGTGAAGGATATATGCCGATCTTGTATTCAGATATAGAAATCAAAATTGAAGTTCATATTCCATTTCTAATAATAATGGGACATTTTCCTTTATTTCATACAAATAAAATTGATTTAGGGTTGCATTAAAGAAAGTACAGCACGATATCGTTTTCAGTTTGCAATATTCCCCCTAGGATATATCAGATATTGTTTTTGTTTTAGAGTTTTGTTCTATGAAATTCATTTATCATTTGAAAACATATAAATCAGAAGCATATCAAAGTAAAGAAGGATACATTAGCTGTGGGTAATTTATTTTAAGTTTTCCTTCCTAATTTACTACTTAGATTGATAAATATTAACAAACAGCGATATATTCAGTTATCAAAATTGTTAAATACTTTGTGAAAAGTGCTTGAGAAACCCAGTTTGTCATTTTTCACTTGCAATTGATTATTTCAACCTTACTTTTTATTTTCACAAAATATTTTGGAGTATAAGATTTGTATACCTGTGTATAGATTTGTATACCTGTGTATAGATTTGTATACCTGTGTATAGATCTGTATACCTGTGTATAGATTTGTTATTATATATTTAGTATACAAGTAGTAAAAGTAAACAAAAAATCGACATAAACACAGCTGATGCGCCCTTCAGTATTTAGTTATAAATACCTTTAGTAATATTGTATGTAATTTTAAACATGGATATTATTTTATCATTCATTTTTAGATATTGGTCAATTTTGTCGGTATTTAGGCATTGGACGTCTTATCTATATTTGTTTGAATTTATTAAATTGCTGCAATCTTGACTAATGAACTTTTTGCTGAAAGTTCCTTATTGAAGCAGTATTATTTATCTGTTTCACATGTTTTCCTGTTACTTTTATAGACATTAAATTCTAAAAGTAGATTTTCTCAATGCCTATGTTTAATTAGTACTGATTTCTAGAACAACCTTAAATATAGAAATATATGATAACCATAATCATGTTAAGGGGTTTTCGTGACGTTTGAACAATTAAAATAGATAGATAGATAGATAGATAGATAGATAGATAGATAGATAGATAGATAGACAGACAGACAGACAGACAGACAGACAGACAGATAGATAGATAGATAGATAGATAGATAGATAGATAGATAGAAATTTTGAATCCATCTTTTTCATACAGATAGGTCTTATCTATTTCAACAATCGGATCGTATGACGCATATTTCTATGGAATATTCTTATTCCCATATTTACAAAACCCTGTCTAACTAAAATGGAACATTTTATTTTGGTAAAATCAGTTTTATATGATATTTTGATTTTTTAAAATGTGGAATAGGTCAATGCTGTATAGAATTGCTTGCATTTATTTTTCAACATTGATACCCATTCTCTGGTATATTGATAATTTCTTTTGATCTTTTTTGTGCAAAAATATATCTTCGGTATTTTTTTTATAATATTTACAACCAGCCCGTCTTTGTCACTGCTGCTAAATCCTAATGGGTGTACATAAACCTCTGGTATTTTGGTACCAACTGATTATTTATACTCAAATAATATATCGAATTGATAGCACCGTTTAAATTCCTCAATTTATTCGATTGTTATGTTTTACAGTGTTTACTCCTAGAGAGATTTAGGAACACATTTAGGTTATTAATCGGCCTTGTATGATACCAATTTCTGTTTCGAAACTACATCTTTTTCAAATTTGAGCTCAACTAACGAAGTGTTATTGACAGAAACGATCGACTTGAGCATTTCTGCTGGCCTTACTTTTATTTATTTATTTATTTATTTATTTATTTATCTATTTATTTATTTATTTGCAAAACTTTAATTTTCGTATTATGCTGATAATGTTTTAATGATTTTTATTATAACTTATAGATTATGTTACATATGCAGAGAATAAATTTCTGTATTAATGATTAGAGGGCAAAAGTGACTACTGAGCGAAAGCAATAAAACATCAAACTAAAGACCATGTAGACACATTGGTTTACCAAACGATGGTGATAAAGAACCTGTATAAGAACGCATGTAGAGAACAAACAATCGAGACTCCTGATTATGTGTTTATATGAATTTAAAAATATATACGATCATCTATGGTATTATGATATTATATTTACATGTTTACATTATAAGATTAATACCAAAGTTAATATTATGCAAAAAGGACAAAATAAATGCTCAAGATGTTTGTGTCTGTCAATAAAACTTCCTCAATTGAGCTCGAATTAGATATAGAGTTCCGGAGTAGAAAGTGGTGTAATACAAGGTAAACTATATAACTTAACGTATTCCTCGAGCGCTCTAAGAACAATCACTGTAAAAAGAGGACTATCTCAGCTGTTGAGGAATTAAGAATTTAAACGGTGCTGTCTATTCTAAATATTACTTTATTTTGAAATAATCAACTGGTACTGAAATACCGTGTACTAGTTCACAAGTTATTGAGTTGTTTGTAGATTGACCAGTTATTTTATATTGTTAAGTAACTATTTCATTTTTACATTAATTTTAATGCCTTTGTCAGTGACGTAGGAAGCAAATCAAAAGTGGGCCATTTGTAATATACAATAGCATTTGAAACATATCGCTTACGTGTTTAATATAGTGTTCCAGTATTTTTGTACATGTATTTGAAGAAGTAGGGGCCTGTCCCCCTCTGGTTCCTACGTCTATTCTTATTGTCAGCTGTTTATTGTAGAAGGTTGTTCAGACACATTTGTCCGTTAGATAGTCATGGCGTTATAAATTATAGTAGGAAACACCTACCACTTGATTTACACTCGGCGACTCCAGATTTAACATAAGTACAGGAGATGACGCATAAGAACACATTCAAATAGGTGTAAGATTTCTACCGTTTTGGGAACAGTCTATGTTCAATACATATCTGTCGAGACACAGATTATATACTTAATGATGCACAGACATTTCTTTTATTCAATTGTCTTTTGTATTTAACAGAATCTCTTGAAATACATGTAGTTGGACTTACGTTTTGTTACCAAAATCCGTTTGATCAAAAGGATAATATTATCTTATGAAAGATACCTTTTGTTTTTTATAAAACAATGGATGAAAAGAGAGAAATAAAAAAATGTAGATATATAGATAGATAATTTGATTGAAGATCCCGTCAAAATGTAACAATATTTGATTCTGTTTGATATTATTAAGCTTTTATTAAATAAACAAACATGAATAGCAGCACTATTATAACCAAGACAATAAATGTCACATCCAGTTTAGAACGCAATATATGACATACATAAAGATATCATTTGAAATGGATAAGGCAACGAACATTGATATCTTGAACTTACAATGCATAGTACGTTCATATGTTGAAATCTAATTGAATGGCGTATATCATTATGTAATTAATCACCGATAGCTCCACATTAACATCATTCAGCTGCACTTAAAACGAGAAATTTACTTTAACTGAAAAGAAGAAATATTTAGTCTGTCAAGATAATGTTATATAATTACTCTTTCATTTTCAATAACAGTGGTCTGGTTTTGTATATCCATTTTAATTCATCACAAGAAGCGAATAATCATTTGTTATTATAAAAGTCATCATACAAACTTAGCAGCAAAATACATTGACTGCCATTTGTTCTCATTTCTAAAGATATGGATATGAAACACATACATCAAGATAGAATTTCTTCAACCATTTAGATATAAGTATGTCCAATATTTATTCTCCAGAACTAGAAAAATCAAAAGAAAATACCATCATGATAAATTCATTGACTTTTTGGGGACAAGATATCAATACAGAAAGGAACAGAAAAAACGTTGATTTTAAGGAGACCCATGCCACAACATGCACACGTAGAGAATCAGACCTCCGGAAATTAAAGATGTGGGTCAGATGACATATGGAAATAAATTTCCGCATCGAACAGTCACATGACCCGGTGTGAATTTACGGTCAAAACCTATCAAAATAAATGATAGATAATTCCTGATCACTGACGGTATCCATGATACAAGTACAGGGGGATTCTAGTATTTGTGTATAAGCATAGTATACGATAAAACAACAATAGGCTATATGCCAAGATATGCATAACTTTATTACTATGTTTCATTATGTAAACGATGTTTTATGAAACAATGAACAGCGGTCATATCATATTTCGGTATATTTTGAAGTGCATGTAGTAGATTCTTTTATGTTCACACAAATTCTGTCTTTACATTTTCCACCTTCAAATGAATGGGAACGAGGAATGACATCTTACACCACCATAGTTTAAAGGAGCATTTGCTGTGGGTTTTCTTTAAAAATATATTATTTACTACTTAGATTGATAAACAATAACAAAAGAAATGTTCCGTGTATGAACATTCTGAAATTCCTATGTTTTGTGAAAATTGCATAAACAACCCAATTTGGCAACTTTTCACTTGCAATTGATTAACTCAACCTTACCATTTGTATATGCATACCACACTGGGCTTGACCTTATTTTCACAAAATAAATATGAATATAAGATTCTTATGCCTTTGTATATATCTCTTATTTATTATTGTACATCAAGAACAAGTAGTCAATCTAGAAAAAAACGAAAAAAAAATTATTTTGGTAAAAAAAAGCTAATGCCCCTTTAAACATAACAAAATACAAATCAGCCCAAAATGTATATTTACAACACTTGTCATATATATATATATATATATATATATATATATATATATATATATATATATATATATATATATATATATATATATATATATATATATATATATATATATATATATATATATATTAAAAACAACTGACATTTTTGTCGTTTCCGAAAATTGTTCTTACCTTTGGTACACTATTTCTGCACATGTATGTCCTTTTCGTTAGAACAAATACTTGTACAAATCAATAAGTGTATATACTGCTCAAAATTCGCCAGGGACAATTTCTCACTTTTCTGCAATAGCAATAAGAAGTTGTGTTTAATAATTTAACAATTAACTGTGTTCATCTGTATAGTTAAATGTTGTACAATGTATGACATAGGTAGAGCTAGGTTACAATAGCACTTCTTATACCATTTTAGGATGCCTTACTATGTATTAGGTGTACAACATTGCCACATACACTGCATCTACTAACAATGGCAGATGATCATGAAGCAATGGATTTTGTTCCATTTTGTAATCTATTGAATTTTATCACGGCGCGTTACATTCTAATCATGGAGAACAATTCTTAGGTCGAAAAAGCATGGGATAATTCCGCATCTTCCGGTTGACTACGGAACCCAGTGCTAAAGTAATAGCAAATTAGACTTTCAGTTTGCAAAAATGAAACAATTTTCTTAGCTAATCAAACGGATCAAACAAATAAAATGTTATAATTGAGAGATTGAGGATTACGTAGCGCGTCTTTTCGTCGGCGAAAATTCTGTAATGGAATGAAACAGATTGAAACGTAAATTTTTAAAATGAAATTGCGGAAATTACATCATTCTGTTGCTACAACTACCGTCAAATTGAAATTCTTTAATTTGATGGAGAGTTATCAGAGTCCGACTAATGAAATTGATCTGCCATCAGATCTGGCAATAAGTACTCATTGTAGAATGCTTTGACTTTTACATGGAAATATAAAAAACACATTTAACTGCTATAAAAGAAACGTAACTATTCCAGTTCGATATTCGGAAATGGCAGACTTAAAGAGTAATAGAATAGATATCTGCTGGAGGATAAGATAGATTTAATGATTTTGTTACGAGATCAGGAAGGTGTTTCATAGGCAGTGTTTTTGAAAACCAGACTAATAATTGAAAAGCGTTATGTAGAATATAGAAAGACGACCATGTTCCGTCTAACATAAAATGTATATAAATCGTTTTCTCAAATTACTTTATTTCATTTTGAAACGGCTCACTTGTGTTCAGGCTATCTATGTATAATTATGTATTCAGTAACAGATCAAATGCATGAAAAATATATCTTTCTAAGAGTTTTCAGACTATGTATGCAAACGATAAATATCTTCTGCTAAAATCGTCCCTGCTAACCTTCTATGGTATTTCATCTTACTAATCCAATCAGAATAAAACACTTCATCATTCAAAGAATAATTATGCAATTTGGAAGTCCAAAATGTATCACTCAGTAAATAGCTTTGACAAATAGACTTCTCTGGTAACTTTAATGTGCAACCTCAGATTGGAATGAGTAGATACTATTGTAGTGGGTATACTTTACAATTAATGACAATCCTTTTGATATGTCTTTATAACATTGATTATATAGCATTTCTTAGAATACTTTCCCTGCCATTCCTCTGATTTATTGTCTCAATATAAATCGATTATGTGTCTCAGAGACCAATTTTCCTCTCAAACCTACCGGTCCTTGTCTATATTCGTTACTAATAATTCCCACTGATATGCTCCAGTCAATTCAAGGCAAGGATATGTTATAGAAACGAAATCAAATCCCTCCAATGAAATGCTATCCTGCAAAGATAACCTATAATGGTCAGCAATAGTCATTTGTCACGGGACAATTGTTGGATTAAGTTCTCTCCTTTACGTGCAGTGTGCAACTAGGGTCAAATGTTAATAATGGGACTTGAAACTTGTAGTCAGCAGTCTACAGTTAGACTATTAATTCTGACAAATATTGCCATCTACATTGATTCTACTTCATAATTTACCAAGACCTCCATTTCCATTAACACAATCTTGATCGTGATAAAAAAACATACAAATGAAGTTTAAAGAAAGTGTTCGCGCTGACAATATAATTGTGTAATAAATATTCTCTAATATGACTATTGTGTTTTGGTTTGCTTGACAAAGACTAGAAACAGATGTTAATAAACTAACGAATAGATTTCCATAAAATCGTATAGCTGTTAGGAAATACAAATTATTAGTCTACCAAGCTATATGATAACGCAATCATCCATATATATCTGAAGATAACATAACCTTAGATACTGATATGATGACAAAATCACCGTCTTATATACGCTTGGAAATTGCTGACCGGAAATTTAGATGGATAAAAAAGACTTATTATACAATATTCGATATAGTGTGTCTTGCTTATTCTATGATGTCATAATCTTCTATGCATCTTGTTTTCATTAGAAACGATAAACATGTGGAGTTAAACAGTCGCCATTTTCGTCTAAAGGTGTTCTTAAACACTTTTATATGACAAACAATTCGGGAGTTAGACTACAAGTTTCCGCTTGCGATCGTACGCAAAGTATTTTAACTAGGTTCCTGTTTGTCCAATGTTCACCAGATTTGTATATATGTCTCCTGGACATCCTGGATTAATATTTTGGTATCTGTATTTTTTATTATTTAGAGCTTTAATCAACGGAAAAGTTTTATTTAGTGGATACTTTATTACCTGTCAAAATGACTACTATCACTGGCTAATTGATAAACACAAACCTGAAACCCTATAAATAAACTCTCTGGGGTACAAAATTACAGATGGGGACATTTCTCGAAAAGATTATTATAATGATAATACAGTAATTTTTTTAATTTTGGGGTTAAGCACATGGTTCATAGGACACTAAAGTCGCGTTGAGGTCTGTGAAGTTTGGAATGTCTAAGTGTAAAATACACAAAGCATATATTTGCACGACTGGACACTCGTCTTGATAATATTTTTTACAATGACGGTTGCAGCTGTTGTGGTGACGAAAGAATACTATACTGTCACATACGAATGTAATATCAATGCTGTTTGGTGTTATAGTTGGAACAGCATAATAAATTTATTTCCATTTTTATCAATTTGCATGTACATTATCAGTACAAACTATATAAATATAAAAACAGTGGCTTATTATGCATGTATTTTGAAATAAAATAGCATTTTTCACAACTCGTTTCGGTTGTTTGTTATTATCTATACATATTATCCTGCAATATCTTTATTACAAATGTACATCATATAATTCAAAAGTATATTCAAGGCCGTTTACCTCCTTAAAACTTTACGATTACCATCATAAAATATTCACACTATAGATTTTTAAAGTACACTTAAGGTATTGTGTACCCCCTTAAAACTTTACTGGTAACACAATGTCGAACTTGTTCGATCAGTGCTTTATTATTATAAACTCGAAGAACATTGTCGTTATAATGAAGCTTTCATAGTCCTCAACTTTATTTATATCAGACCCGAATTACATTTCATGTTATCTAGGAGCTTTAAAGCCACAGTCTCGGGATTAAAATCACATTCCGGGGGATTTATTGTAACATTTGACATTTTCTCTAGAAAACCACTCTTAACAGATGGAAATAGAAAAAAGAATAAAATATCTGGCTTGCAATCTAACAAGTAGCTGTAGGCGTTTTCCTTATATGGTATGTCCAATGCTTTGACTGCTCAGCTAGAAAATGAGGAATATGTAATGGAGTTAGGACGATCTTTTCTCCCTGGAATGTGACTTTAAGTATTTGTTCGTCGTACAATGTTTGTGTTCAATGTATAGAATTATTGACGTCATGATATTTTAAAGCTGCTGTATAAAAGCCTCATTCTAGCTTTGATATCTTTGTAACCTCTGTAATTTCAGTCGATAACCTGCATCCTTTTCAATATATAAACATTGTACTGATATATGAAAGGTATCAGTTGGGTGTCGTAAATTATAGGCATAGTACACACAATGCTATAATAAAATTATTAATCAGGTTTTGTCATGTCTGTTGACTATCCTACTTCAGTCATTAATATTATAAGACATTTGTCTGATGGAGAGGAATTTTATTCTCTGCTTTTAGGTCAAATGTCCACAGGTTCATGTCATTCCCTATTACATGGTAACCGGCGTTGTCTTTCTCTTACACAATCGTATTTTTAACCAAACCTTTTCACGAGCAGTATAAATAAACTTCTTCGAAAATTGGATTATGATTTAGGTGTTAAATTCTATCCTTTGACTTACATCTAGAATGCAATTACACGTACAAATATTAAAATACTATGGATGCTAGGTATGATGTAGATATCATTTTCGTTCAAGTTATTGCACTTTGTGCGTCAGTCACCTATAAACAAGTAATGTCTTTCTGTATACCATCAGTATATTTTCATGTTCAGTCAATTTAAAACATGGAGAGACAAACAACGGATAGAAAAATTAAGGAGCCAAAATTAATCATTTTTAGACTAATTTCCCATAATTCACCTTTCATTCACTTGCATTTCTTCTACGCTTTAACGGAGCCCAGGTAAAAATAACAAAATATTATCAAGACCACAATTGAGTCGGTATGAGTTATACTACCCAAAAGAGGATCGATTCCTCTTTCATGATGTTTTTATCTTTTAATACAAAGACGGACGAAATTGAAAAAGACCAGTAATAGATGGCCTCAAAACATCAAGTATTGACCAAGTTACTAGTATAACTGGGGGTCTAGTTTTAACTTACAAACTAGGTTTATCTGAGAAATTTGTGCTTTTGTTGTGCCATATGTATATTAGAAGACATGAATTCAAACACTACATAATATGATTTTGCTAAAACAACCTTCACTGGTATGTACCAATGTGTAATCATGGTATACAGCCGCACTCAAGAGTACGCAATTAATGAATGACTTCAAAATGAATGTCATCATGAAAACATGATAAAAGTTACATTTAGTGTACTTGAGTGAAAGGCTCAAGGGATCAATTGAAAAAGTCTAACTAACTGAATAGAAGATATAGGCTTTTTGTAATGATCATTCCGAAACTATCAGTAAGCACCAGAAATAGGTCGCCATTTTCAAAATAATTAAATTCCCTAGTCACAGCTATGTCAATACCAATTCATGTCTGTAGCCATAACAATATGATACGACACTGTAATAGCTATATAAATGGTTTCCTAATGCTGATAAAGACTGTTTCCAAATATCGCATTATAATTTGCATACATCGTCGATTGTTGTAAACTGTCAAGTGGAATAACTCCTCCATCCAAAGTCAATATTTAGATGATAACTGAAAATTGATATATCTAGGATAATACGAAGATATACATTTTTTACATGTTATTCAATTTCCCTTAAACTTAAATCTATAAATAAAGGTATAGACGCTTTTAAAAAATTAGCAATGTTCTAAATCACAAAAAGATCAATCCTGTGTTCCGCCATATTTTGAATTAAATTTTAAACTACGCCCAGCATCGCATCCAAGCTATTCAATTACAATAATCTTCCCAAAACCCAACAGAGGTACATAGCAGGATCCAGCAAATGTTCTACCAAGCCTTTATCTTAACTCGTTACCAAGATACTGACAGCCGTTTAGGAGATATTTCAGCAGTATTGTACAGTTGCTTATTCCAGAAGCAGTGTAAGTCAATGTGGACATTAAAAATTCTAAACAATTTTTGAAATATTTGAAAGCAATTTTTTTCTCAGATTCACAGTATCAAAATATATTACTTCTCTACACTTTACACAACATTTGACAAATATCAAATTTAAATGCCCTAAAAGAACGAAATATAACAATCTCTGATACCAAAACATAAGCCTTCAGGATAACCAGGACACATATACAAATCTGGTGTCATGGAGAAGTGAAACAGAGTAATCGCAAACAATACTGTTATACCGACCGTAAAATTTGTGGAACGTTGACATTAAACGCAGTTTTCGATAGCCTTGTGTCAATAATTTGTCAGTGAGTAGTTTACATCTCTATATGAAATGTTCATATTTTGAACACGTCGGATCATTTGTGAAATATAAACTCCATATACGGGAGAAGTGGGGTGTTACTACGATGGGAAAGCCGAAATCCTTGAGTTTTTCGTATAGCTTAGCTGCCAATGTCCGGTCTGTGTCCATAGTAAGAAAAATGTCTAAGTATGAAGCGTATGTGCTTGATTCTATTGTATCTTTAATTTCTAGTTCCCTGGGATATATCGCATTGATATATGTATGAAAATTGTCATTATTAATTGACAAAACGCCGCCGATGTATCTAAATGCTAAATTAAAGGACACCGCTAGCTTCTTCTTCTTTTGATTCAGCAGTTTCTCAATGAAGTCTGCTTCTTATGAATGAAAGAACAGGTAATCCAATAAAGGGGCACAAATGATTCCCATAGGAATGCCGACAGTTTGTTGGAAGACAATGTCTCTGAACATTACAAATATATTGTCTATTAGAAATTCCAGCATGTTTTTATATCAACTTCAGTGTATTTATGTGTTGAATCAGAGTGGGGTTTGACAAAATAAGTATCATGATAATCAATCACTAAATTTTCGGGTACCATCGTTAGTGTAAAAAACAGTTGTCTATGATGCTAAAAAGTCTTTCTTTTAATTTTTTATGTGGAATAGTTGTGTAAAGAGTAGAGAAGTCGTATGTTTTGATACTTTGAATTTGAGAACAATTGTGCGCCTTTAAATTTTCTAAAAGTTGTTTAGAATTTTTAAGTATCCACATCTGATTTACACCGCTTCTGGAATAAGTAACTGTACAGTATTGCTGAAGTTTTCCCTTAATGGCTGTCGATATCTTGGTAAGGAGTAAAGATAAAGGTTTGGTAGAACATTTGCTGGATCCTATATGTACCGCTGCTTACATGAGGTTTTATGAAGTTTAGGTATCCAATATGAATATGGTAGCTCAAAATCAGTATCGGTTGTAGGTTCATCTAAAGAGCGTAATACGGACACGTGATTTTGAAAGATCTTGTCCTTTGAAAGAGAGCTACGTGTGTATGCAGGATTACCAGAACTGGTATTAAACCCTAGCTTTTCTAATAAACAAATATAGTAATGTGCGTTGCAAATAAAAACTACATTAT
This sequence comes from Atrina japonica, assembly GCA_030159075.1. NCBI lineage: Eukaryota > Metazoa > Mollusca > Bivalvia > Pterioida > Pinnidae > Atrina > Atrina japonica. The sequence goes on along the minus strand of BROG01001015.1, from coordinate 109,642 downwards.
TTGAGGCTTTGTCTGCTGGGACCAGTACATATTGGTCATGTAATCTATCCAGTTCAGTTTGTACTTCTGAATAACTAAATACAGAGGGATAACGTGTTTTCATAGTTCCTTTAAGATTTCGAATACGAGATTTTATCAACTACCGTACAGTTTTTAGCAATTCAGACAAAGTGTCTGGTTCCGCGTCTTCATGTTTGGCCCATCGTCTGGCATAATCCTCGACAAAATTCAAAACTAATCTGAAATTCTGACGAATTAAAGGTACGGGCTTGGCGGCATTTAGGACCTCTTAAAATAATACTTTTGAGGTTTTCATTTTCATCAATAGAAACGTCAGGTGTATAGCTATATAAAATGCAAGGCGTGGTCCTCAGTTTGAAATATGGTGGAACACAGGACTGAACTTTTTTGTAATTTAGAACATTACCAATGTTTAAAGGGTCTATACCTTTATTTGTAATTTAATTTAGGAAAAGACGTCTCTGTTAAGAACAGTCATAGTTTATAATGCGTGTAGGCTTGAACAGTCTGTAATAAGCAATGTCCATTATAATGGAGTTCAGTTTGTGTTCTGGAGTTGAAGAATCCGTGTAGGGGTTCATTCTTGCTTCCTGAAAAAGTTCATGAAATAGTGTAAAAGGAACAGAATAAAGTTTGCTGTGAATGTGATGAAGGCCCATTTTTGTTCACGTAAGGTAAAAGAGATGAAAAAGTGACACCATGTATGATGATATGATAAAATGTAAGTTCAAATACATTATCAAATAAATGAAACGTTGTAACAGATCTTCTTTTTGAAGTTTTTTGTTTTATCGGAATTTAAGTTTTCCCGTACCTTAAAAAATCTAGCTGTATTTCTGTATGCAATGACCTTTCAAATAAACTCTTTCGCCATATCAAATGTACTTCGTAATTCGGTCAGGAGATTTCGGTCTTTTACGCGCTCGGACTATGTTAAATTACGTGTTATATTTACTTTTAAAATACAGGAATTGATTTTTATTGGAAAATGCATGTATTATGTAAAATATGTGTTTTTAATGTTATTTTAAATATCTGAAGAAAATCGGATGAATATATGAATAAATGTATCAGGTCACTTTCAGATCTTTAATGTTACCCTGAATGCTGACATTGACGAAACTGAGAAAAGTATGCGTACCTCGTGTTTTATAATCGTACCGCCATGTCCATTGGAGTTGGACAGTTCATGATCATATGTGTCAAGAATGATAAAGCCAAGAATGCGATTGGACTAGTTAAAAATGGGTCGATATCACCCGATATATCCCACACGTGAACAATTTCAGATACGAATGCTTTGAAACGACGAAAAAGGCCAATTTTGATTGATTTAAGTATGAAATGATGATATAAAATAAACGCAATGGGTTATAGGAATATAATGTATATTAACTGCAAATAGCACGAGTTTATTGGACACTCGGTAATTTTCGTAAAAAAATTACCGAACGTTAATTTGCAATGCTCAAAGTAATGGCGGACAAACAATAACTGATATTACGGGTTACGTTTGGCAAGGTTGTTTCAATTTTACACATGCATTTGTTATTCTAACCACCAGATGGTTTCTTTGGAATATATATGAGATAAAATATTACATAAAATGGGCATGTAAAACTTTTCACCTACGACAGCTTATATCACTTTAACGTTTAATATCAATGTATTTTTACGTTTTGTTATTTGATATTATGTCCAGTATATCATCTTAACTGTTTATTATATTTATTAGTATTATGCATATAGAAAGTGAATTTGTATTGAATTAAGTAAAGTTTTAGAAGACAATTCTGTTCGGATTAAACATCACGATTACACATTTATATTATACATTTTGTTTTTATTGCGGTCTGTTTTGTAGAACAATTGGGAAACTTTGACTAGAATCATTATTCCATAGTGTTTTCTCAGTTTAGAAATGATACACATAACGTTTGTGTGCCAATTTCTATCTTCCAATTATTTAAAAATTGATTGTTTCAAACATGATTTACGACGCATGTTTTAAGTTAAGATTATAAGAAGGTACGAAGTCACTGCATTAACAAAGGGGAATCGATACTATGGTTCTGAGGAAATTAGATAACTCAAATGACTGACAAATGTCTTACACAATGAACTCAATGTTGCTGTTTTCGTTGATTATTATTTTTTATCATTTTATTGATTTACATTTAGAAGTGTGTTGAAGACATATTTATCCTTCAATTTGTTGGTCAACCTGTATCGTTTTTTATATAAAGAAATCTTCATAGTCTTCATTCAGAAACTATATATGACATATGGGCATACTTACGGTTAGGATGTATGTTTTTACATGTTGATTTCATTTGCATAATAAATGCTCATAGTTCATCGGTACAGTCACCTCCCTCAATTAGCAGACTTTTTTGTTAACCCTCCGTAAAAGATTAATAACCAATGTTCAGAAAGTAAACTTTATAGGTAAACATTAATTACTCACTTTTTATCCTCTCATGATATAGATAGATATGATTCAAGCAGGGATGGCATTAGTACACTCTTATATTTGGTTCGTTGTAGTTTTATGATGGAGACGTCACCAATGCTGGTGAAAGGCTTTAAAGAATGGTCATGCTCGGCACTTACTGTCATTGAGTAGTGAGAGTTCTTTAACATGCCGAAACCTACTGTGACACGGGACCTCGGTTTTACTGTCTAATCCAAGAGTCGAGTGCGCTGCACTTTTCACATTTTCAACATAGAAATAACAACAATGAATCAAAGTACTGAAAGTACTGAAATGGGTTGTTATTTTGACAAAATAATCCTTGGATTCTAACTAAACTACTTTCAATTAAGAAAAAATATTTCTGAAAGATAGGCAGGATAAAATGAAAGAAAAGACACATTGCCATTTATGCATAAGACAGTTAAGGTATACCATTTCTTTAAACATTTCAATTTCTCCTCACAATTTACATGTGCTTGCATTAATAAACTTAGTTTTTCTCCAGTTAAACCTTGTTTTTTTCAGTTAAACCTGGTTTTTCTCAGTACGGCACATTAACTGGAGAAAAACTTAGTTTAACTGTGAAAAACTATATTTAACTGCGTCACAATCACATTAATGAGTATTAATATAATACAATAATATTATACAATAATATAATATAATCCTAGTTTTTCTCAGTTAAACTAAGTTTTTATCCAGTTAATTTGGGTTACGAGAAAAATTACGATTAACTGGAGAAAGATTAGGTTGAATTCCTAACCCACATTAATTGTAGAAAAACTAGGTTTAACTAAGAAAAAGTACCTATGATCAATTTGAACTTAATTCTTAAGACAATGTCACATTTCAAAAAAAGAACAAAGTCTTAATTTTCAGAAGCATAACTTACCAAAAACAAAATACAATAAAGTACTGTATAAGTTTAACTGGCAATTTCATAGTTGCAGAAATGTTGAAAGTGATACTGGTACTGTGGATTACATGTGAGTAAATATATCCTTGTTGTTAACACGCAAAATGTCACCCCACTGGCATTTGTTTCTCATTGAAAGAAAGCACAATTGTAAAAATAAGAATAAGCTTTAAACGAAATGAAAATGCATAGTTTTTATATCTTAAATGGATTTTATGAATGAAAAAGTAGATTACAGCATCACCTGTGACAGATAATGTCTAAAAACAATACTGACAACAGTTTTCAAATATTGTTTATTTAAAAGTATTTTAAGTATAAAATGATGTCCATTTTAATTCGTTTCTTCTAAGTAGCTCCTCTGCAATATTGTTTATACTTTATGGCGGAGGGATACAACGTTGTTCATTTTCTATTTACTGATACCAGAATCTATATTTAGCTCTGCCGAGAATCCGTATCTATCAATAGATGTTAATTACGTAGTGTTAAAAGACACACAAGACTTTTATTTCAAAAGGCAGGAATAAGTAGAATTATGCTGTATTTTATCAAAAGATTATTCAAACTTAATTGAATATCATTTTCACAAAAAAATTTTGTTCCTCTGTAAAAATTTAATTCAAAGGTAGGAGTTTATTTCCTTGCGTAGATCTATGAGAAACACTTCACTGCTAACAGGATATTCTTCGATGAAAAGTCGAAGTAAACCCATAATAGGTTGTTATGTAATAAAAACAGCGAAATAAAATCACGGTCCAACATCTTCACAATATTATTTTTCGAGTTCAGCTCAAATTTTCGTGACTACTGATTTTGTAATAAAAACTTTATTGCATAACTTTGTTTAAAAAGAGCATGACTGGTTGTTATAGATTACTACTTCTGTTATTTTCTGTATAATTTTATTATTGTGTAACTCTTTTAATTTATGATGCCGTGTCATAAGACTTTTATTTGTTTTAATATTCACTGACAAATTAGATTTGTAGAATGGCAAATCGGATTTCACAAAATTACGTCATATTCTGCATTTCAATCAAGATTAGATAATTAATGTATTTTAACGATTTAACAGGTAAATTGGTAATAATACAGATGATTGTCGACCATTAAGATCCTAACTACTGAATTATACATTTTAATCTAGTCTAAGCGAAGATGTGAAATAAAACAGACAAGTAAATCGCAGTTTTGTTATGGAACATATCGATCAAAATCATTGGCATGACTTGGCAGGTTGAAGCTGAAAACACTTCCACATGCAATGCCACCGTTACCCATCTGTAGTCATAGCATAAACAACTTTATCATATCATCAAAACAGGCATCAATGCAATGTTTGGACCACGAGATGTATTGGTAACAATCGTCAAGTGAGTGAAATATATCACTGCCTATCCCTATGGATAGTATCCTTGAGCGAATGTGTGGAAATAATATAAAAGACTTTTCTATAATTACAAATCGAAGTTGAACGGTGCCTTAGTGGAATGAAGCATCACGAACCGTTTTTGTTATTAAGTCAAACCAAAAGTTCGCCGTCCGGCTACTGAAAATCTCATTCTCTGAATACATAAACAAAAATAGCAGCGATCTTAACTTAAAAATAGTTTTTTTTTCTTGTATTATGATTCATATGAAGCGAATATACATGTTATATCAATTGTAAAATATGTAGGCGAATACAGTCAATGATAAAATACGAATAGGTAACGTTTATATTTGATAAATAAAACTGTGAGTGTTGTTGGTGCTAGCAAATAGATAAATAGATTGTGTTTATTTTTGCACTGATATGTTTGTTTACAGATAAATTTGGCCTCGCCCAGTCTGTGTCTTAGTGAATTATTAGAAACATTAAAAAGTAACTGGAACTTTGTATCCTGCGTCATTTTTTTTTTACATTTAATGGATATACAGGCACCCGAATAACATAGTCGTCTGATCATTAGGACCGAACATATCGCTACGTGCAATGAACAACACTGGTCTTGGATGCACTTACAGTGTGTTACGAAAATATATGGATGCTTTAAAATGTATGTATGTATGTATGTATGTATGTATGTATGTATGTATGTATGTACGTATGTACGTACGTACGTACGCACGTACGCACGCACGCACGCACGCACACACACACGCACGCACGCACGCACGCACGTACGTACGTATGTATGTATGTGGGGTGTTATATATTTTAGGTGATAAAATACTTGTATCATGTCTGGAATTTCATTAAAATGCATTTAATAGAGAATTAGAGTAATGTATACAAAGCACACTTAACTTATTGTGATAGCTGTTTTATCATATTCGATATTTATGTAAATAATCATGAAAATTTCAGAACGTTGAGTTAAGTCTGCTCTTTTTAATGTAAATCTATATCAGAATACTAGAAAGAACACTTGAAATAGATATATAAGCATGTGGAGACAGGTACATTCAAACAGCTTGGTTTTCAATTTCTTAATCCACATCATTATTGTTGTCAACAAGCAAATTTAGAATTGTTAATTCCAAAAATAAAAATCGCTATGGCAACAATTAATTTCCGAATTACTTATTCCGAATATACAAATCGCAAGACAACAAACAAATTGAAAATTAGAATTATTATTCATTCTTAAATCTAAATTAACATAACAGTAATGTCAATGATAAATCAAATTTGTCTCAGTAGACATGCAACATCATAATTACTTCTGTCACAATGCTACTTAATTTCTCATTATAACGACTTAGTTCCCTCCTTATTACGACTAAAGTTTCTGGCAATTGCAATTAAGCCGTTTTATTTTAGTTTGAGTAATGATGAGTTTTCTTGTCAATTAATCATCGAGTATATACAGTCGTCCTATAATGTATCAAATAATGTTAATTCAATTCACGTGATGCATGCTTTACTGTTTAGCTCACAGTTATTTTGTACAGGATACAAGGAACCCTCATTAAAACAACCACGCTGATTCTTTTGAGATTTTGTTGTCGATTTCAATGTAATTATAAGGAAACCGACAATTAACCTTGATTTCAAATTATTTTATAGGTCACGCTGGCATTTATCTCAGCCGTAGTGAGCTTAGTCTGAGGACGTGTACCAGATAAGTCTGATTTTATCAAGCAATTTTACAGAACAAACGATAACGAATATGTTTTGCTAATCACATGACATAATGATTCCCCAAATTGAATTTAGTATTTGACATTGTATGTGGTTATGATCCGATATATTTTACTAAACATACAAGTTTGTCCTGGAGTTAACTGTCCGTGGCGGAAGCTGTAAATTATTATTAATGGTAAATTGTTTGTTTGTTTATTTATCATTATTTAACGTCCCACTCAAGAATATTTCACTCATATGGAAACGTCACCAAATGCCAATGAAGGGCTTCAAATTTTGGCCTATGTTCGGCACTTACGACACCATTGAGCAGTGAGGGTTCTTTAACGTGCAAACACCTACTGTGACACGGGACCTCCAGTTTTTACTGTCTCATCCGGAAGACAGGAAACCAACCTGCCGCCGGTGGGACTCGAACTCACGACCTCACGATCCAGAGTCGAGCGCGTTACGGACTGAGCCAGGCCGGCTCATTAACGGTGAATAAACTTATATAATTTTGTTCTCTGTGAAACTGTCAGTAGGTGAACAATCAGATTAGCGACGTGCGTTAGTATGTAGTCTGACTGTATATGGTTAATGGGATTAATAGATAAAAAGAACAAAGTAATTGTATAAAGATATTTGCTGTTTACCTACCCTTATTTACTCTAAGTTCCCTACTGTAATATTACCATTCCGCCTAATACATCTTACATAGAACATTCGCAGAAATGTATTCCAAACATGATTTAAAATACAATATAAAAAATTCCAGATACCAAAGTATAAATCAATAGAATGTCCAGTAAATTTGGATTATGTGTATTTGTGTTTGCAATTTCAGTCAAATTTTAAGATTTCCCTAGTTCAATAATACCTTCATTCAGCTTAAGAATATCTGGCGTTATTCTATGAATCATATGTATTAATGGTCAGCACCGTTTAAATTCAAAACTCATAATTTTTACAGTGGTTACTCTTAGACGGATTTAGGCTACTTTTAGAGTTATTATTTGGCCTTGTACGATACCACTTTCTCTTTGGAAAATACACATAACTTTTAAATTGGAGCTCAACTGATGAAGTTTAATTGACAGAAACGATATCGTCTAGAGTATTATAGCTTTGGCATTATGTTTATAATATAGTCATCTTTTACATCGGTCACTCTCAGACAGATATAGGAAAACATTTTTAAAGTTATCTTTTGGTCTTTTATGATACCACTTTTTGTTTGGGAACTCTACATCTGTATTAAATTTGAGCTTAACTGATAAAGTCTTATTTACAGAAGCTATCGTCTTGACCATCTTTTTTGGTCTTTCATTTTGTAAAACTATAACTTTAGCATTGTATTGCTAATAATAAAATATAGAACATTCATTACATTTCAACAGGATTTTCATACATTAACAGCCTCTTTTGAAATTGAACAGTGTCCTTTTATTGATACTACATAGTTTACATAGGTTACCATTATTTCAGAAGTATTCTCAGTTCTTGTAAATTGAACTACAATTTAGACGATATGTTTGTATTGTGGTAAAAAAGAAAGGACAGAAGACTTTACCGTCAATTTTCTTTAGTTTAATGTAATCAGATTCAAAATAATCTATTTTTACATTTAGATAACCAATGTTTTCTCTGTTCTGAACGTATTGTGCATTTCAAATTTCCGACATCTTATTTAAGACTGACTGACTAGCACTGGTTCGACCTCTTTTTTACCCATCAAAGAGTCAATCTGATATCTATTCAACGCAAATTCAATTTATTAAGAATTTGATTTTATAAATCTGGTTTATCTGTATAACCTGTTAACATTTTCCAAAGGATATCAAACACACGTATATGTTATCGTATCTACTGTGTCTTAAAACTACATCACATTTTATTCTTTTTTGCAGACTACCTGATAATTGATTTAGATTTTTCGTAAGCAATATCGTAAAGAATTCAATTGCAATAGTACAGTGGCATCAAATTCTCAAGTGCAATTTTTTTTTCAAACAGATTGACGGAATTACGTGGAAATAAGATATATAGTGATTAATTAAAGACCTTTACTTTGACAAAGTGTCGAGTCGGATCATTATGTGATGGTCACAGCAACTCCGGAGACACACATCATCATTATCATCATTATCATCATCATCTCTCTCTCTCTCTCTCTCTCTCTCTCTCTCTCTCTCTCTCTCTCTCTCTCTCTCTCTCTCTCTCTCTCTCTCTCTCTCTCTCTCTCTCTCTCTCTCTCTCTCTCTCTCTCTCTCTCTCTCTCTCTCTCATGTAGGAGTACAATGATAATATTGTCAATTTTTACTCCATCAGATAACATTATCCAATAAAAAGACAACTCCCTATAAAGTTTCATAAGCCATAGTGGAAATCTTGTTACCCACGAATAATACCGATAGAATATCTTCAAAACCGCCTGATAACTTCCGTAAAAATGAACATGATATCACCTATATGTTGTTATCAGTACTTGTTTAAACTCAATTTCACATTTTAGGGTCGTGCCCAAAAGAAAATAGTATTTATCTTAGTTCTTTATTCATGAGACTTGTATTTATTAATAAAAGCTTCATTCAGATATTTTACAGACATCTGAAAACATAGCATAGCAATTTTCTTATCATCTCTACTGGGGAATCCGTGGACTTATTCTAATTTAAAACTGAAGTCATAATGTGTATTTAAATTGAATCCCTCGGGTATAACAAAGGATTCGGGTTGTGTTTCTTGCTTTCTGATCATCAAACTGGAATACATTTGCTAATCTCAAGTCTTTGATTTGTAATAGTCCATTCCCTTAAAATATATCAACGCTATCGGGCGATTAAATGTAGATTAACATTTTAAAATTTAATAGGAAGAGACGTATAATTCTTACACATATCACTCATAGGCCAATGAAAGCCAGTCTGACCCATGCAATACATGAGTACAGTTGCTGTAGCATATGAAAGAGTAAATATTTATTAAGAAGCATATACAAAATTTCTTAAGCGCAGCAGTGAACTTACTAATTTAGATTTCATATCAGAGCAAAAACTTAAGCTTTATTCTGGTAGAAATTTCTACTTCATTTTGCTTTTTAAACCGTAACGGTTTGTATTACAATGAATCAAAATAAATGACATTGTTTATAATACATATGGAAGGCACCTATAAACAAATCATCCTGACTTTGTTTTATTTTTACGTTTTTTTTCTAAATAGATATACATGCTATGTAAACTGTATACCTGCTACAGAATCCATTACTAAGGAAAATGAATAGTTTCTGGAATAGATTGCAGACGATTGCATATTTCTGTTTCAGTGAAGATATGTATCCATCATTCAAAATGACATAGATGAAATACACTCCGATGTAAACTTTTCACTTGGTCATAGTAAACAAAAGCTAAATAATTCTTTTTCTCGTATTTCTGTTGACTTGCAGACAAGTTCTGGAATACCTCTTTTAATTTCGAATGTGCATTTGAAGACCATAGAGCATCATTTTTGTAACTGATATATTACTAATGAGTTCTGCCTTATCCTCTTCTAAATGATTCCTGGCGTCGACAATGATATATACGTGAAATCTCTATCAGTTGTTTTAATTGGATACGAATTGATGAATTATCTCTGGTTTTATCATGACAGAAAGATTTGTTAATTACGACAACAAATGACATTTGTTTATATATTCCATTCATGGAAACAAAGAAAAAAAGATAAAATAATATATCATACTTTCTACAATGTAGCCTAGGAGAACAAATATATTATAAATACTTTTTGTACAATGTAGTCTAACAGAACAATATATTATACTTTGTCTACAGGGTAACATAGACAAATAATATATCAAACGCTATCTTCAATGTAGATCAGCAGAACAATATACATGTATTATGATTTCTTTACAACCTAGCAAAACAATATATCATACATTATCTATATTGTATCATCACTGAACAAATCACATTTTGCCTAATAAAACATGAAATATATAAACGTCTCTCTGCAATGTAGACTAACAGTCAAATATGTTATACTCCCCTTCAATACAACCTTGCAGAACATACATTTTGTCGACAATGTAACTTGGCAGAGCATATACTTTCCTGAAAATGTAGCCTGCCAGAACAATTTATTATACATGAACCTTCATTCTAATGTAGTCTATCAGAACAATTTCTGATAATTTCCCTGCATTGTTACAATGTATGATGTTATTATACATTATCTACAAGGTAGCCAAGAAAAACAATATCATTATACGTTTACTACTTAGAACAATTATGTCAAACAGAACAATATACATGTATAATGCGTTATATACAATGTTTTCTCGAAAAGCATATACTTTTTGTTCTGCAATCTAGCCAAGCAAAACAATATTACTTATACGTTACCAACAATCCTAACAGAACAACATATTGTACGTTGCCTACAATCCTGGCAGAACAATATATTATACGTTACATACAATCCTAGTAGAACAATATATTGTACGTTGCCTACAATCCTAGCAGAACAATATATTATACGTTACCTATAATCCTAGTAGAACAATATATTATACGTTACCTATAATCCTAGTAGAACAATATATTATACGTTACATACAATCCTAGCAGAACAATATATTATACGTTACCTACAATCCTAGTAGAACATTATATTATACGTTACCTATAATCCTAGCAGGACAATATATCATATGTTGCCTACAATCCCAGTAGAACAATATATTATACGTTACATACAATCCTAGCCGAACAACATATTATACGTTATATACAATCCTAGTAGAACAATACATTATACGTTACCTATAATCCTAGTAGAACAATACATTATACGTTACCTATAATCCTAGTAAACAATATATTATACATTACATACAATCCTAGCAGAACAATATATTAAAAGTTACCTACAATCCTAGTAGAACAATACATTATACGTTGTATACTTTATGTATGTAGCCTGGCAGAACAATAATGTGTACCTTATATACAGTGTAGCCTAACAGAACAATACTATATATACATTATATACAATGTAGCCTGGCAGAACAATATAGTATACGTTATATACAGTGTAGCCAGGCAGATCAATATAGTATACGTTATATACAGTGTAGCCTAACAGAACAATACTATATATACATTATATACAATGTAGCCTGGCAGAACAATATAGTATACGTTATATACAGTGTAGCCTGGCAGAACAATATATTATACGTTACATACAATCCTAGTAGAACAATATATTGTACGTTGCCTACAATCCTAGCAGAACAATATATTATACGTTACCTATAATCCTAGTAGAACAATATATTATACGTTACCTATAATCCTAGTAGAACAATATATTATACGTTACATACAATCCTAGCAGAACAATATATTATACGTTACCTACAATCCTAGTAGAACATTATATTATACGTTACCTATAATCCTAGCAGGACAATATATCATATGTTGCCTACAATCCCAGTAGAACAATATATTATACGTTACATACAATCCTAGCCGAACAACATTATATACAATCCTAGTAGAACAATACATTATACGTTACCTATAATCCCTAGTAGAACAATACATTATACGTTACCTATAATCCTAGTAGAACAATATTATACATTACATACAATCCTAGCAGAACAATATATTAAAAGTTACCTACAATCCTAGTAGAACAATACATTATACGTTGTATACTTTATGTATGTAGCCTGGCAGAACAATAATGTGTACCTTATATACAGTGTAGCCTAACAGAACAATACTCTATATACATTATATACAATGTAGCCTGGCAGAACAATATAGTATACGTTATATACAGTGTAGTCTGGCAGAACAATACTGTGAACTTTATATACAGTGTAGCCTGGCAGAACAATATAGTATACGTTATATACAGTGTAGCCTGGCAGAACAATATAGTATACGTTATATACAGTGCAGCCTGGCAGAACAATATAGTATACGTTATATACAGTGTAGCCTGGCAGAACAATATAGTATACGTTATATACAGTGTAGCCAGGCAGAACAATATAGTATACGTTATATACAGTGTAGCCAGGAAGAACAATATAGTATACGTTATATACAGTGTAGCCAGGCACAACAATATAGTATACGTTATATACAATGTAGCCTGGCAGAACAATATAGTATACGTTATATACAGTGTAGCCTAACAGAACAATACTATATATACATTATATACAATGTAGCCTGGCAGAACAATATAGTATACGTTATATACAGTGTAGCCAGGCAGATCAATATAGTATACGTTATATACAGTGTAGCCTAACAGAACAATACTATATATACATTATATACAATGTAGCCTGGCAGAACAATATAGTATACGTTATATACAGTGTAGCCTGGCAGAACAATATTATATACAGTGTAGCCTAACAGAACAATACTATATATACATTATATACAATGTAGCCAGGCAGAACAATATAGTATACGTTATATACAGTGTAGCCAGGCAGAACAATATAGTATACGTTATATACAGTGTAGCCTGGCAGAACAATATATTATACGTTACATACAATCCTAGTAGAACAATATATTGTACGTTGCCTACAATCCTAGCAGAACAATATATTATACATTACCTATAATCCTAGTAGAACAATATATTATACGTTACCTATAATCCTAGTAGAACAATATATTATACGTTTACATACAATCCTAGCAGAACAATATATTATACGTTACCTACAATCCTAGTAGAACATTATATTATACGTTACCTATAATCCTAGCAGGACAATATATCATATGTTGCCTACAATCCCAGTTATATTATACGTTACATACAATCCTAGCCGAACAACATATTATACGTTATATACAATCCTAGTAGAACAATACATTATACGTTACCTATAATCCTAGTAGAACAATACATTATACGTTACCTATAATCCTAGTAGAACAATATATTATACATTACATACAATCCTAGCAGAACAATATATTAAAAGTTACCTACAATCCTAGTAGAACAATACATTATACGTTGTATACTTTATGTATGTAGCCTGGCAGAACAATAATGTGTACCTTATATACAGTGTAGCCTAACAGAACAATACTCTATATACATTATATACAATGTAGCCTGGCAGAACAATATAGTATACGTTATATACAGTGTAGCCTGGCAGAACAATACTGTGAACTTTATATACAGTGTAGCCTGGCAGAACAATATATTATACGTTACATACAATCCTAGTAGAACAATATATTGTACGTTGCCTACAATCCTAGCAGAACAATATATTATACGTTACCTATAATCCTAGTAGAAACAATATATTATACGTTACCTATAATCCTAGTAGAACAATATATTATACGTTACATACAATCCTAGCAGAACAATATATTATACGTTACCTACAATCCTAGTAGAACATTATATTATACGTTACCTATAATCCTAGCAGGACAATATATCATATGTTGCCTACAATCCCAGTAGAACAATATATTATACGTTACATACAATCCTAGCCGAACAACATATTATACGTTATATACAATCCTAGTAAAACAATGCATTATACGTTACCTATAATCCTAGTAGAACAATACATTATACGTTACCTATAATCCTAGTAGAAACAATATATTATACATTACATACAATCCTAGCAGAACAATATATTAAAAGTTACCTACAATCCTAGTAGAACAATACATTATACGTTGTATACTTTATGTATGTAGCCTGGCAGAACAATAATGTGTACCTTATATACAGTGTAGCCTGGCAGAACAATATAGTATACGTTATATACAGTGTAGCCTGGCAGAACAATACTGTGAACTTTATATACAGTGTAGCCAGGCAGAACAATATAGTATACGTTATATACAGTGTAGCCAGGCAGAACAATATAGTATACGTTATATACAGTGTAGCCAGGCAGAACAATATAGTATACGTTATATACAGTGTAGCCAGCCAGAACAATATAGTATACGTTATATACAATGTAGCCTGGCAGAACAATATAGTATACGTTATATACAGTGTAGCCTAACAGAACAATACTATATATACATTATATACAATGTAGCCTGGCAGAACAATATAGTATACGTTATATACAGTGTAGCCAGGCAGATCAATATAGTATACGTTATATACAGTGTAGCCTAACAGAAGAATACTATATATACATTATATACAATGTAGCCTGGCAGAACAATATAGTATACGTTATATACAGTGTAGCCAGGCAGAACAATATAGTATACGTTATATACAGTGTAGCCTAACAGAACAATACTATATATACATTATATACAATGTAGCCAGGCAGAACAATATAGTATACGTTATATACAGTGTAGCCAGGCAGAACAATATAGTATACGTTATATACAGTGTAGCCTGGCAGAACAATACCATATATATATTATATACAATGTAGCCTGGCAGTATAGTATACGTTATATACAGTGTAGCCTAACAGAACAATACTATATATACATTATATACAATGTAGCCAGGCAGAACAATATAGTATACGTTATATACAGTGTAGCCAGGCAGAACAATAAAGTATACGTTATATACAGTGTAGCCAGGCGGAACAATATAGTATACGTTATATACAGTGTAGCCAGGCAGAACAATATAGTATACGTTATATACAGTGTAGCCTGGCAGAACAATACCATATATATATTATATACAATGTAGCCTGGCAGTATAGTATACGTTATATACAGTGTAGCCTAACAGAACAATACTATATATACATTATATACAATGTAGCCAGGCAGAACAATATAGTATACGTTATATACAGTGTAGCCTGGCAGAACAATACCATATATATATTATATACAATGTAGCCTGGCAGTATAGTATACGTTATATACAGTGTAGCCTAACAGAACAATACTATATATACATTATATACAATGTAGCCTGGCAGAACAATATAGTATACGTTATATACAATGTAGCCTGGCAGAACAATATAGTATACGTTATATACAGTGTAGCCAGGCAGAACAATATAGTATACGCTATATACAATGTAGCCTGGCAGAACAATATAGTATACGTTATATACAATGTAGCCTGGCAGAACAATATAGTATACGTTATATACAATGTAGCCTGGCAGAACAATATAGTATACGTTATATACAATGTAGCCTGGCAGAACAATATAGTATACGTTATATACAGTGTAGCCAGGCAGAACAATATAGTATACGTTATATACAATGTAGCCTGGCAGAACAATATAGTATACGTTATATACAGTGTAGCCAGGCGGAACAATATAGTATACGTTATATACAGTGTAGCCTGGCAGAACAATATAGTATACGTTATATACAGTGTAGCCTGGCAGAACAATAATGTGTACCTTATATACAGTGTAGCCTGGCAGATCAATATAGTATACGTTATATACAATGTAGCCTGGCAGAACAATATAGTATACGTTATATACAATGTAGCCTGGCAGAACAATATAGTATACGTTATATAAAGTGTAGCCTAACAGAACAATATAGTATACGTTATATACAATGTAGCCTGGCAGAACAATAATGTGTATCTTATATACAGTGTAGCCTAACAGAACAATATAGTATACGTTATATACAATGTAGCCTGGCAGAACAATATAGTATACGTTATATATAATGTAGCCTGACAAAGCAATATAATATACGTTATGTAGTTATACAATGTAACCTAACAGAACAATATATTATACTTTCATTACAATGTAGCCTAGCAGAACAGTACAGTATACGTTATATACGTTGTTGACTAGCATTACTGTATATTATACTTTCATTACAATGTAGCCTAGCAGAACAATACAGTATTTGTTATATACGTTGTTGACTAGCAGATCTATATATTATATTTTCATTTCATTATGCCATAATTTCCTACTATGTAGCCTACAAAAATAATATATTATACTTTTTCTGCAATGTAGCCTGGCATAAAAATATGTTATGCTTCCCATCCATGTAGTCAAGCAGAACAATATATTATGATTTACCTATAAATTACTATTCCACAAGCGTAGCCTACCTGTTTACGTGATCGGTTATATGTTGTAGCAACACCAATTAGCAACTGTATATGTACAGATTATGTAGGCTACCGTTGGTAAAAATATTTATCAAAGGGACATAACTATTAGCATTTATTGCGCTATATAAATGGCATCTTTAGTCATGTATTGGTGTACAAAACCATATTTTTGGTCAGCATCTTTGTCTGATATATATAATGTTTTGGTTGTTGTTTAAACTTGATCAGCCTGGCGTTGTCTCTCTTAGTCTGATGTATTCCCCAACAACGTATTTATTGTAATGTTTTCTAAAACGTGAGTAACATCTACTACACTCGCCGTGACAGAGATCACATAATTCAATAGCAGCTTCCGACGAGACTCGTCTGCAAAAACTAGAAAACCAACCTGGACACAACACTCTAAAACTCACAACGATAAGAATGATAGTAAAAAACAATCCGCTGATGGTCCAGAATATTGCCCAGGAACTAATTCCATCATTCTGTTCCTCGGTTTTTCTAAGACGATGTCTCTTCTTGACTTTATCTATCAAAAATGATTCAGTTGGTATCATTTGTTTAAATGGATCGTCCAGAAAGTTTTCTTTAAGTGCTAGAGCTTTTTCGTGATAAACGATCCTGGATAGTCTTTCCGCAATATCTTGTCTTCCAATTTCTCTCAACCTTAATGCTAACTCATAAAATGTCTTACCTCGACCTTCGGTTCGATCCCATTTCAACAAAAGATACATGCAACTTTTGTTTGGTTCATGGAGGCCGGTTATACGTTTTTGTAAGAAGAAAGATTTTTCGTGTAGGGATTCAATCAGTTTCTTGCATTCTTCAGTGTTTAAGTTATCTGCTATTAATTGAAGCTCGTGAATATTCATATCAACAGTTGACTCGCACCATGTAAACAACAGTATAAGTGTAAATAATGTAAACAACATTTAGGCTAGTTAAGCTATACTGTAGTACAGTTTTGAGTATACTTCGTTTGCAGTATAAGCCGTCACGTCAATGACGTCATTTCGAAAATGACGTCATATAACCCTAACCCTAATTTCACAGTCCTCGTGAACAGCGGGTAACGGTCCTTGACTTTATACACCACTAAGTCTCAAGAGGGGCAACCATGTTAATCTCATTCAGGGCAACCGTGTCATCAGTTTCCATTCGGATTATTCCGAGTTACTGATCGGAATGTTTCCTGAGTGTTCCTCTAATCGATCGGAATATATTTACACAGTGTTCTTGCGGCAATAAAATTTAGTTTTTCAAAATATTGTTACTTCTTAAAAGAATATATGATTAGCCTACAGTGTGTGTAGTAAAATTATCATTTTGGCTGCGCTTATTTGTTACAATCATTCACAATATAACACAATTAACGCTTCATTTTACAATGATATAAAAGTGAAATTTGGGGCAAAATTATATACTACGCTTGAAGCGGTGGTGGCAGTGGTGTAGGCAAGTCGCCGCTTTTTCGGTGTTTGTGCTCATTCATTACACAAAACAGGCTTACGTCGTTGGTCTAGTCGAACCCCAGTATTTTTATGCACTCCTATCCTGAACAAGTCAGTACATATAGGCCTACATCTCAACGGACAATCCTAATGTATTTTTTTCAGTGCCAATAGATTTAATGAGAGAGAGACAGAGAGAGAGACTACTTCAAATTGTGTTCAGATTATGTTAAGTTCATCACAATTTGATTGCTTTGTTTGTTTTTTTTTTTTCTCCTTTTTTATCAAAGTTAATGTTTTTCATTTCATTTTATTTCAGTTAAATATACTACATAGTTCTGACAGTGGTATGTATTAATAAACAATTGCTTTGTGAGTTGGTGTCTTGGGAACTACACATCAGTCCGAAGCTCCACTAGTCCGAAGGTTCATTAGTCCGAAGGTTCGCCAGTCCGAAGGTCTACCTACGGGGCGCCATGTGGGACAAAAACTCTATTTTTTTTCAGTTCTGTGGTCCAAATATGGCAAACCAAGGCTACGACTGGTTAATAAAAATCAGGCATGCTTCAGAGGGGCGCGTCGATTTACCCCAACTACCACATATACTACAAGCTACCCCATATTACCATATACTGCCCTGTATTAACAAATACTACCATATAATACCATATACCACTATTATATTTGTCAATTTTACACAAAGTATCAAATTATTTCGATAATGAACATGATTTAGCAATAAATTAGAGTCGGATAGGTAGATCTGGT
The DNA here is from genome assembly GCA_030159075.1 of Atrina japonica. Lineage (NCBI taxonomy): Eukaryota > Metazoa > Mollusca > Bivalvia > Pterioida > Pinnidae > Atrina > Atrina japonica. The sequence continues at coordinate 90,752 of BROG01001015.1, read as the reverse complement.
AGTGAAACCGTAACCGGAATTGTTTGTGTTATATCGATACACTAACACACACTGCCCTATAATGACACATACTACCCCATAATAGCGCATACTACACAGTATTTACACATGCTACTACTTACTATATCATTTTGTCACAAATTATCAAATTTATTTATGACAAAATGTATTTTTAGCAATAAATCCGAGTCAGGTACTAATCAAACCATAATCCGGAATTGGCTCGGCTTGAATGCGCGTGTGTGTATGTGAGAGAATATATTTTTAGATATTGAAAAAGTTTACAGCGACTGCATTCTATGTATTTTAAACAATAAGTGACTTTTGGGAAGAAACTATTGATCTATGAGTATGAAATTAAAAGAAAGTGGCCGAAAACATACTTAGGACAATAATTTCTAAAAATATAATTTTACAAAGCAATGGGAAAATTACTTTTGTTCATAAACTTATGGTACAATACTCTATTTACTACCATTTGCAAGTATACCAAAATATATTTTTACTTGTCCTATGCACTTGTTCATTTACAAAAAAAAACTAAAAAAATTCACTTGTCCATATAGCAAACATAACAGGTCGGGCATAAGATTTCCTCATCCCTGATGTACATGTGAAATGGCAGAGCACTTGTCCAGATAGTAAACAGAACAGGTCAGACATAGGATTTCTTCATCCCTGATGTACATGTGTATTAGGATACAGAAATGGCAGAGCTTGCAGTGGTCTGATGATAGAGTGTTCAACTCACAAGCAGAAGGTACCAGGTTTGATTCCTGGTACTGGGTCATACCATTACCAAAGACTTAAAAAATAAGAACTTGACACATACTAAACACCATGTTCTGGCAACAAAATGGAATAATATGGAAATGAAGTGAAAAAATTGAATTTTGAGTCACAGAATTGAATTTTGTGACACAGAATTGACTTTTGTGTACAAACTTTAAAATGAATTTTGTTGACAAAATATAACAATGTCCCACATGGCGCCCTCAGGGTTTGAAATGAATGTTGTTGCACAAAATTGAAAGTTTGTATCCACAAAATTAACCCGTCCCACATGGCGCCCCGTATTACCAGTCCGATAGAAATCACGGAGGCGGAGGACTGAGGTTGATTTAGGAGTAGATGAACCGTCCCCGCCCATCCCCACCGGCCGAGTTACTGTGTTTTTTGTCATTAGAGTACATTGTATTTTGATACAAATCAAATAATCTCTAGGATTTATCAAATGCATTGTGTCTGTCATAAGTGGAACCAATAGATAGTGTAGAACACAGCGTGAAAATAAATTACAGCTAACTATTAGTTTATTAAAGACATAAACATATCTGCTGATATTTCCTTTTCCAGAGATAATTTTTATTTAGAGGGTTGGGGTAATTATTTCGAGAAAACGAACTCGAGATCATTTTCAGACCATAAAATAACTCCTTTAAGTGTCAACCTGGCAATGTCAGCTTTATTGTAGATCGTTGCGTGCATAACATTTATGCTTATCTATTATACTTTTCAAGTTGTACCATAGGCTGCCTATTTTTCTCATTATAAAATGGGTATAAGGTAAGCTTGTATGCTATGGTGTATCTAGCTTCCCGTGGTGTATGCAGATACTAAAAATAAACATAATGTATCAAATTCGTTTTTTGATAAATAGAGCAAATGTCATTTGGAAAAAGATGAAAATAAAGATAAATTTAAAAGTTTGAGCAAACATTTATGTTGACCTACGAACAGAAATATATGGAATATATAAATAACAAAAAAATTGAAGTTTACCATAGTAAGATCAGTTTGAAATGATGTACATATTCCCAGTACTGGAAGCAGGGTAATTTGATAGGTCTGTATTTGACCACTATTCTGGGGTGGATTCAGGAATTTGGAAAGAGGGGTGTAAAGTTTGCTTTATTTAGGGGGGTGACAAGACACCGTACACGTGAAAATTGTGTTCGTTCATTCTGTGTAAAGAATTGGATATCATCGATGACTGAATTTTCAGATTTTTGACTGATAATAACAGAAGGGAAAATCGTATGCATTTTTATACAACTTATGCAAATTTTGTTTTCAAATAAATTTTCATATCCATACATCTTGAGAAAACGCAATATATAGGGCAAACACTTAAAAAGAAACTGAAATAGTGGTAAAAAACCATAAAATTCAAAATATACAGACAAAGCTAGGGTGGATCCAGGATTAAGTTATAGGGAAGGAAGAGTACAAAATGTATATATTATATAATTGTTTCGCCGATCGTAGGGACGCTTAAATATTTTGTTTTATTATTATTATTATTATTATTATTATTATTATTTATATATTTATTTATTTATTTATTTTCCAATTTTTCCAAAATACACAGGTTTTAAACAATTTTTGTTAACTGCCGCGCTTTTGAGTTGATTTTTACTGTACTGCATACATCTATACATGAGCGTCCAAAATGAGGAGCAAACGCCATTTTCTCGTAAGCCTACATTTACCGTTGGATTATTCAGTGAAGACCACGATCGATATACAAATAATTGTTCCTGGATTTCTATTTTTTTAAACTGTTTCACAGGTAGTCTTTATATTCTTTCAAAAATGCTTCTTTCAATAGTATGGTACAAGTAACTTAATACATATAAAATTGTTGGTTATGTCGTGATACATCATGACCGGTTGTATAACTTCACCAGAGGGTTACGCCCCTCGTGAAATTATGCACCCGCCCATGGTGTCTCACAACATAACCAACACTTTTCTTTGGGATAACTAATACATTACATACAATACAAGGAAACGCCACTTAAAAGGGGAGATAACTTCCATAAGAGTCGACCTGACAATGTCAGCTCTTTGGACATTTTGTAGAACATTTTTACTTCTAGTACTTTCTCTCTGTCTATTATTATATTTTTCAAAAGCAGAAAAAAAACAAACAAAAACGAATAATGGTTATCTTTCACTTTCTCACTACCTATTAGATTTTGGCCCAGTTAATCCTAATTTTACAGTTAAATCTAATTTTTCCCCAATCCATGTGATTAACAAGAACAAATAGGATTAACACGAGAAAAATAGGTTTAACTCAAAACTAACATCAACTGGAGGAAAACCATGTTTAACTGAGAAAAACTAGGTTTAACTCATTTTTGTGAATTTGGTGCAATTTAACTAGGTTTAACTGGATAATAACTAGGTTTAACCGAGAAAAACTAAGTTTAACTCATGAATGTAATTTTGGCATGCTATAATTATCAGCTAGACCTTGTTTTTCCCACCTCAACCTAGTTTTTTCCACAATTGAACCTAGTTTTTCTAAGTTAAAGCAAGTTTTTTCTCCAGTTGATGTGGGTTACGAAAAAAACCGATTAACTAGAAAAAAAACTAAGTAAAAACCGTATCCCATATAAACTGGAAATTAAACTAGATTAACTAGAAAAACTAGGATTTACTGGAGAAAAATAGGTTGAACTCATTAATGTGATTTTGCCGTGCCATTAAAAAATTTAACTGGTCATATTTCTATAATATACCCCTGTCATTTTGCTATGGTAGAAATTTTCAAAATTTTCCGGAGTATTTTCTAAACTTTTCTACAGGTATAGATCAACATACCCGAGCATTTTCTAATTTTTTCTACAAGAATGGTATGGGTCTATTTTCTCTTTGTGAATGGGTGTGATTTGTACGTAGAATAAAGAACCCTGTGTTTTTACTGGAAGAACCCGATTCCGGCACTATCGGACTGGTGAACCTTCGGACTAGTGAACTTTCGGACTGGCGTACCTTTGGACGGGTGAACCTTTGGACGGGTGAACTTTCGGAATGGCGAAACTTTGGACGGGTGAACTTTCGGACTGGCAAACCTTTGGACTGGCGAACCTTTGGACGGGTGAACTTTCGGACTGGCGAACCTTTGGACGGGTGAACATTAGAACAGGCGAACCTTCGGACTGGTGATCCTTCGCAAGGACCCAAGGATTAAGGCATGAAGGCTGAGCTATCAATTGAACATCAGGAATAGTCACAGAGGCTGGTATAACGGACTGGTCCATTTCATCCATTCTGCCTTGTGAAAAAATGGATATTTTAGCTCATCGGAAATGAAAGACGAATGACATTTTTAAAAACCTTTTAGCTCACCTAACCAGTATACTCGGATCCAGATTTGTCCTAAAATTAACACTATTTAAAAAATACTGAAAATGTCTGTTACAAAGCACTGTTGTTTAACAAGGTCAAGTTACATTGTAACAGCAACTACTACATCTGAGTTAGAGCTGTTATATATAGGCCTACCAGATATACTACATATTCGAAAATTACGAAAGCCGATTGAGCTCATTTGGTAGATGATAATCATTTAACGATGTAAGGTAGATCTTATTCTACACAGTATAAAGTCAGTGACAATAATAACTGATATCTCAATGGTAAACTCACGATTTTTTTTCTTCGTCGAATTTAAGAAACATGTACACCAAAAGTTTCAGCGTCCATTAGTATTTATATCACCATTTTTTCAGCAATGCACGTAGTGTTCACAACTTATTATGGACTCTAAATGGTATACGACTCCCTCTATCCAGTCGGCAAATAATCATTAGAAATAATATAAAAAATTCAGATACCAAAGTATAAATCGATAGAATGTCCAGGACATAGATACAAATACGGTAAAATGGACAAACACGGACCTCTGGAAACCAAGAGGTGGGATTAGGTGCCTTGGAGGAGTAAGCATCCCCTTTCGACCGGTCAACCCCGCCGTGAGTCCACAGTCAAGTCCAATGAAACACGTGAGGAGTGTATCCTCGTCACAATTGGTACAGACGTCTCAACAACCGCCAAAGAAAAGGCAACTCAGCATTTCACTTAGTGAAACTGAGTAGTCGCAAACAAACCTATTATACCGACCATAAAATTTGCGGAACGTTGACATTAAACGCGGTTTTCGATATCCCTGTGTCAATAATTTGTCAGTGAGTAGTTTACCTCTGTATATGAAATCTTCATTTGTTGTGCACGCCCTGGCATATCGGATCATTTGTGAAATATAAACTCCATATGCGGGTGACTGAGGGATATTACTACTGAAATGTGGAAAATTTACGACGGGAAAGCCGAAATCGTCGCGTTTATCGTATACGTTGCTAATTTCCCGTCTGTGAAAGTCTAAATCGTCGCGTGCTTGATTCGTTGTATTTAATTTCTAGTTCGCTGGGTTGCATTAATATTATGAAAATTGTCTGTGTTTATGACAAAAGTAAAATATCTAAAGTATCAAGCGCTAACTTTTTGTGCTTGATTCAGCAGTTTCTGAATGAAGTCTGCTTCGTATCTTAAATTTCTAGGTTCGGCTAAGGAGCACAATTGGTTATATCATTTTGTTGAAAGCATTCCGACAAATATATTGTATTAGAAAATTTGTCAACTTTTTTATGTGTGACAATCAAGTGGTCGTTTGACGATAGTATCTATAAATCACAAATTAAAAGGTACCACCTTTAATAAAAATTTGTTTGTTGTTCTTCTTTTGATCAGCAGTTTCGGAAAGAAATTTTCTGAGAACGGCTAATGATAATGACTCTTTATCACAAACGTAACCTCTTTGATCCAGTTCACAAACTCGCTAAATCTGTAACGGCGTATTTGTCCTGAATGAATATAGAAATCATGTCATTTCTATAAAATATATATATATATATATATATATATTATAAATATATAATCTACATATATATTTCGCTAAATCTGTAATTCGTCGGAAGCATTGGGTATTTAAAACAACACACGCCAGAAAACATTTAAGCCCCAATTTTCAACACCTAAATCTATCTTTGCAAAAAAAGTGGGGGGGCTAACCCCCCCCCCGGTTCCGACGCCTATGAGTATAAAATTCTAGAGGAAATTTTCTCCCGGGGTTTTTTTTTGGGGGGGTGGGGGGTGGGGGGTGGAAAACCATGCGTCTAATTCAAAGTATCAGTGAATTATAGTCCCTTGCGAACGTTGACTCGCAAATTCATTACTTTTGATAAGATGAATTATAGTTCTGTCTTGCTTCCAGATTTATAGTTCTTATTATGCGGCGTGGGAAACTTCAACTGAAATAATGAATTTGTTAGATGGTGCACAGTAGATCTATACAAATGATGATTTAAATCACACCAATTTGTTATGCGTTTTCTTCAGAAATCCTCACTAACTTATTTTAAGACAGAGGATCTGTTTGTGATCTAAAAACGTTAAAAGCATGCCCTATCTTATATTCGTGGTACAATATATCACTTCCTTTGAAATAAAAAATTATTGACTTATTGTGGATAAAATGCAAAACAATATCGTATTAAATTCGAATCTCGGCCCGGAAAAGATCTGTCAGGTCAATTAATTATTGCGTTTATGTTTTTTGACGACATTAGTGTAACATGTGAGTTCACTAGATAGACTATAGTTATCAAATAATCCCGTCCTATGGTGGTTTAACAAAAGCAAATAAAACAGGACAGAATTTCCAGAGATCTAGATGGTTAGACCGAATACATTTTATGTTTCTACCTAATTGTTTACCAAGCACATTCGGATTTTGTCAGAAACCAAAAACAAAAGCATATTTTCCAAAAATATATATGCGCTGTTAAAAACATTTTGATATATAATTGCCGGGGCACTAAGAATGTAAAATGATTTAAAGACAAACAATATTTCAACAGAAAGTTCAAGGTGATAGAAACAGTAGGCATACGTGTCAAAGGTCATATTTTAGTTTCTTATTCTGCAACTTTATTTCACAGTCAATTTATGTTTTTTTATGTCAATATAATATTTCATAACATTATTATGATAGCAAATTTATATATAGAATGTGTTGGGTAACAAAGTTAATTGGAATGATTGGCTAATGATAAATTCGATTTTGGTTTTTTTATTTATTTTTGTTTTGTTTTGTTTTGTTTTATTTGTTTACGTTACTACATCGTTTTCCTTCTTCGATTATATGACGGCCGCCAGTTTTTAATGGTGGGGGTATATAAGGCGATTACAGTGTATCCAGGAAGAGATTACCAGCCTTAATAAATAAACTTTCTCACAACACCAGCTTTATTTCTATTTTGGTTCAAATCTCTGTCAACAAAAATGTATAATGCTCTGTATCCGCTAGCCTACTAAGTGTTGAGTGATTGATGATAATCTATCATCAATAAGTAAAACCTCGTTATACCAGTACGGTCACCATTTGTTAACCAAACTCTGGCATTATAAAGGGATTTGGCGATAGGTTGAGGGAAACCTGATAGGAAATTAGTGCGAATATTTGGAAAGTGGACAGAAAAATTGTGGTGTTAAGCGAGGTGGGAAATGAAACGATGGGGGATTATAAGGAGGTTTTATTGTATTGCTAAACGTGGTCATTTGACACTTTAACAACATTGTAACAAAATAATATGTCTCTGCATATCGATATCAATAAGTCCCATTTTTACAGTATCACATTTGAAACTTCTTGTTGTTCTTTTTGGTTTAATGTTTTTACGCCACAATAATATCGTTGCATGTCTGGGCCGTAGCGGAGTCCATGTGAATAACACGCCAATAAGAGATACCCCAAGATTTTTTACAAGACACAAAATAGTGCGTTCTGAGGACCTAAAATTGGTTTGAAAAGCAAATTAGTAAGTATTTTGCTCTTATTCGTTAAGAAACGTCAGAATTTTTTCAAAACCCTGCATTTCGATTTAATTAGTTTTTTAAAAAAAAAACTCCGCGATGTGCACGCCATGACAGCGTATATGAAGATACGCCACAGTATGTTATACGGTTGCGTCCAGTTTCTAATGGTGGAGATAACCCGGTTACAATGTACCCGGGATAAGACTTCTGGCCTTCCGCAAAGAAACTGGCAAACCTTCTCACAAAATCAGCTTAGGTTCCATTGGGACTCGACTCTACGCTGACCAGAGGTGAGAGATTTTATGGTTTAAATCGTGATCGAAGTACACTTGACACTAAAATGTGTAATTTAAAGAGAGATAACTCCTACATGAATACCGTCAATCTAATCGCAATGTGAATCGCCGTCAGTGTTCCTTAAAGCAATATGTATGGTTTGCTGATTCGGGACATCGTAATATCGCTTCGTTTAATATAACGCATTATTACGATATTACGATACGAAATGTCGATACTACGATACAAAATGTCGATACTACGATAATACGATAAGAAATGACGATATTACGATACGATATTACGATACAAAATGACGATATTGCGATATCATCACTGCATTGACTACGCACGAGTCGCTTCAAACCGAAGTTCATCCGGCATTTGCTAGGTTAGGTTTAGAAGACACAACCTGGGGGTAGGTAATTTGCATAATATGTAATAGAAAAAACATACCCCACAGAACGAATAATTGAATGTTATTAAAATATTTATGTCTGATATGATAACAGATTTATTTGAATTAAATATTTACGTAAATTATAGTTTTAGTTCGTTACTTTATATCTCCCAGATACCGATAGCTAAAATAATAAAATATTTTCAAAGATGTAATATTGTTTTTGATTCTTGAGAAGTTAAGCTATTTTTCTGAAGAATTATACATTTGACCTTAATAGAAAATCTTGGACAGCATGGAATACAATAACGATTAAGAAATGTATATCTTTTCAAATATTTGTTCATGTATGTGGAGTTGTCACCAGAAGTGCCACATATTTTGACCTATTCTGTGGACAAAAATTGTTATAAAAAGTCACTTTATAGCTCTATTATTGTGTACTGAGCCGACTTACAGAAAAAAGGACACCACACTGGAGTAGCTCGCTATATAGCTAAATTATTATGGATTAAACTAACTTACAGAAAAAAGAACAAAACCCTTGGGTAGGTCAATTGATATCTTAATCATCGTAATATCGTGGTATCGTAATATTGTCATTTCATATCGTAGTATCTTCATTTCGTATCGTAATGTCGTCATTTCATATCGTGATATCGTCATTTCGTATCGTAGTATCGTCATTTCGTATCGTAGTATCGTCATTTCGTATCGTAATATCGTCATTTCGTATCGTAATATTGTCATTTCGTATCGTAGTATCGTCATTTCGTATTGTAATATCGTAATTTCGTATCGTAATATCGCGTTGTATTAGACGAAGCGATATTACGATGTGCCGAATCAGCCGCCATAAATATGAGCTCTCCTCAACGCGAAGTCTTACATGTAGATACATGCGTATTATTACAACAAACTTGCCAAATGTAACCAGTTGAGTCCGCCATTCATTCTTATTTGCATTGCTAATCCAGTTAATGTATATTCTATTTTTATTCGTATTTGCAGTTATTTTCGCACATCTTCGCTTTCTACCTGAATCAGACAAAGTTGCATTTCTCTCTCGTTTCAAAACATTCGTTTCTGGCATTGACCGTGTCCCGAAGATCATATTACGAATGATTTGATTTGCCGGAAGAGTTTATCTGAAAGATCAGTACATAGGGAAATACATTCGGAATCGTATATATACGAGAAGGTAAAAATTGAAATCGAATGTTATTCACATACAACTTTAAAAGGGAGATTTTTTCCAAAGTATAACGAGCAAGATCATGTATTTGAACACATATTAACATTCTCATTTGAATTAAACGGACAAAAATAACTCATTTAGCATCGATTTTGCATACATTTGCCTTTTAGAAAACGAAATAAAAATGGCGAACACAAGATAGATCAGAAATTGTAATTAAAAAATAAAAATAAATTGTACGTGAAGGTCATTTTTATATAAATATTATGCATAACATAAGAGAGGAAATCTAAATTCAACCAAAAATCGATATCGGTGAAGAAATTTCAGATTGGAATGCTGCGAGAGATTTTGTCGGACAAATAAAATTCCCCACAACGGAAGGGGCAGATAATTTAAAACGACACAGAATTTATAAAAAGACATGAATTATACTTGGACACTAATATGAAACGTGTTTACACGTATTAACGGATACTGGTGCGATTCCGGAACGGGTCTCTAACCAGAAAAAAGATACCCCATGCGGATGATTGACACGGGAAATTTCAGGAATACAGTGCACACAAATGCACTTATGCCCCAAAATTTGAAGCCATTTTTTGGTCAGCTTTGAGCTGAACTTAGGTTCTCTATCTAAACTCACGGTTGTAGTTATGTTGACGTGGATTCTAAGTCCCAGAGACTGGACTGCATTCAGTGAAAAGTTGAGGACGAAAAAGCTGGATGTTTGCTTGAGGCAAAGTTCACATCTAAGATCTTATATAACATAACGACCAAATATCATAAAAATCGTGATCAACTATTAAAGCTATGTGAACTCCATCTCTAAATCCGACAGATTTGATAATTCTCAATTTCCACCAATCAAGATTGATGTTATAACTGTACTGCAGTTGTTGATTGGCAGAGAGGTTGGTTCATTTTGTCTGTTTCATTGTTATTATCATGTTGTATATGGAGTTTTCTCCAACATTATTTAGGTATGATATGGACTCACGTTACAACCCCACAGAACTTGCGATACCAACATACCGCCCATCACCGAGATCCAACGTGAATTTATTGTTTGGTTATATTAGACTTTATTAGTTAGTTAAAGGTTTCCCTATTGTAGAACAGCGATTGATTTACATGTTTATCCGCCAAGTATATTACGTAATTGCAATAGAGTCAATGCAATTACACAGGGGGTCGTGAGATAGAACGTTACGTATACCTCCAATAAAGTGCAAATATGTTAGAAAAGTTTGCTTTTACTACGAATTTACGAAGGTTATGTGATATAGTCATGCTCGAGGGAAGTGTTATATGTCCAGAAGAAAATGCAGAGAGTGCACACAATCGATAACCAGCGTTCTTTGGACAAAGAAATTTGACCTTTCTTCCGATACCTTTCTGCTTTAGATTGAAATACCATAAATATCAAATCCAGACTGATATTGATAACATATTGTATATCAAAATGTCTTTCTGGTCAAACATAGGAGACAATTTTATATAATCTTAGACGTGATGTGGTCTAAGCCCTTCTCTGGATTGATGTCACGTGTCTAAATTTATGACATTTGTCACATTATGTCACATTCCGGGGAGAAATGTTAATAAATAAACTGTTCTCGAGAAATGTTAATAAATAAACTTTTCTGGGCCCACTTAATGTTTATTAATATACTGTGTCGTAGTGTTTCATATTCTAAACCAATTGATTAGTTAGAAAATCACAGATCTAATTACAAACCCTTTCAATAGAATGGTAATGAGGAGAAATCGAAAACGAGACTGCTCGAGAACAACGTGACCTTTACCAGTTATTGAGCAGGATAATTGCCAATTTCTCGTCCGATGTCAATTTCAGATATCGAAGTTTTCCATCAGCTGTGTTCAATCTCAGGGGCCTTTATGTTCCATAACATACTACTGTTTCCTACGTTTTATTTCCGTGTCGTTCATTTTCTCTGAAAAAGCATCTGCATGTGTTTTTTGCTTTGTTTTTGTTTTTTGCTCCTCGTATTGCATCTCGGTAGCAGGTCACTGGTAGGTACGTCGCATTAGCATATCAAATTTCCAAAACTCGCAAACCGAAGGAAATTCAGGTTTCCAATTAGTTCAGTAATAACTTCAATAATACTCCCGGAATGTGACTTTAATCCATAGATTTTGAAAACTTCATGTAGAAGCAAAACATATAGAAGATCTTAAGCTTAATCGCTAAGAAAATGATGAAGTTGTAAGTTTAAGATCTTTGAGCTATTATATCCACTCCTCAATCAAACTTTTATAAATGAAATTTTTTTAGGAACAAAGTAATATAATTTATTTTTTCTAAAATACGTAAAGAAATCAATTTAGAGCGAATTTTACCTTAAAGTGGATATGTTTTCTTCTATTCAAACTTTAAGATGAAAATTAACTGGGCGCAAAATTTCAGGAATATGATATACATGTATATTCAAATTTAAAATTCAGATTATATAATAAGATATTTACGTAAGAATACAAAGTGTAAATGTAGTCGATATTCGCCTTATTCGTCAACAAAAGACAAACAATAGCAAAGAGTGTAAGAAAACTCATTTCATTTGTTTACCAATATGTACATGACTTTCAGATTTTTTACACCTACAAACTATTCGAATTGTTTTGAAAACACCACACGTTTAAAGTACACAACATAAAATTACTACATTTATAAATGAGTTTCACAGGTTGTTACATAATAAAGCAAAATCTATATTCTTAATATTTTGAAAGATAAATTGTTATATTGTACTGTTAATGCCATGGTTAGATTGTAGCCAAGTGATTAAATATGATGAGGATTAGGCTGTTTTCTGTGATGTGAAGAACGTCTTGCTAGAAAACTTATTCATTCAAATCCTGGTCCGTTACAATTCTAATTAAAAAGCAGGAACCATGACATTGCTATACGACATCACGTCTTTCAAATTCAACCGAACAGAAATTACATTATTTTTAGATTGAAATTTCCCTGGGGGGGAAATAGCATGTATCAGAAATGTGAATTAGAGATTAATGACATAAAAAATGTGTATCGTCTTCAAGATTGTTGTCCTAATTTCGACATTAATTATTTACATGTTGAATCTGCATTTCCTTAATTTTCCTTCAATCATTATAAAGATGTAAAATACAAGACGTGATAGTTTATCGCGTATGCCACAAATAAAACTAGTAAATCTAATTAAGCAAAGTAATTATGCATGTTTTTCTCCTCGGCTTCGTGAAGTTAATATAACTACCATTAATAAGCCTTTGATATTGAATAAATATTTTCTGTGTATCAATATAATTGCTTTTAGTGCTATTAGGTTACATATAGAATACATAACTCCAGAGACGATGTTTATACCCTGTATGTACAATCAACAAATTATGGCGGTAAAACAATTCTACAATTAAGCGTTTTATTCTATTCATATTGAGATAACAAGGCGAAGTACATTTTAATTCCATTACTGAAAAGTCCATGTTACAGAAACAGACATAGATATTTGAAATTATCCTGGGTGACGGTAACGATAATACATTGCAGAAGTAATCATATTAACTGCATTTGTACTAGATAAATCCTTTAGTGGTTTCCAGTCTGACGTTTGTAGTACACATATGTATTATTTATCAGAATTAAATACTAGTACTAAACATGATAGATATTATTGATAGTTACAAATCTAACAAAATAACTTACTCATTATCACCGAAATGCATGTATATGCACTAATCGTAGAACACATCTTTCTATATACTTAAATCTTGACCTACACTTTTCCATTTTTAGCCTGCAGACTTATTACAAAACTCCGTGGAATAAAACGCGTCCGGACAGTCATATAGCATACGGTGTAATTTTGTCACTTATGTAAATGTATTATATTATGTCAAACTAGACCACAACATCCAAACATGTGTTTGAATTTAGATATCTTCTTGGTAAAAAACCATTCCTGAATTGTTTCCATTGAAACTTTTTTGTGCGAGGAATGTTTTATTACAAAGGAGCCTTCTTGGTAAAAGAAATGCCTCTATATACAGACGCATTCATGGTGTAAGGAATCTTTCAGTATGCATAAACATTCTAAGTCCTCTTCGTGCAAGAAATGTTTCAGTACACAGCCACAGCTTTCTTGATAGTATTATACACATAATACAAACGTTATTTTTGTAAAAAAAAAGGTAAGGCGAATAGATTCTAAAACAATGCTCAAACCGAACATTTTGTCAATAAGACTTCATCAATTAAGCTGCCATTCAAAACAGAAACAAAAAGTGGTATCATACAGGGATATAATATGAGGGATAGTTCAGTACACAAAAGCATTCTGGGTGCGAGACATGTTACAACTTCCCTGATGTGAGGATCTTTTCAATGTTCAGAAACATTTATAGTGTAAGGAATGTTTTAATACGCAGAAACATTTCTGGATTGAGGAATGTTTACACGTATTCTTTATATCAGAAATGTTTCAATCTGCTGGGGCCTTCTTAGTGTGGGAAATTTTACAATACATAGGGATTTCCTCGTTGTGAGTAATGATCCACTTGAGTCCTCCTGGCGTGAGTAACGTTGCAATACGTATGGATCTTCTTGGTTTGAAAATGTCTCAGTACTTCTTAATGTGAGTAATGTTTCAATATGCGGTCACATTCTTGTTGTAAGGAAAGTTCCAATACACAGGACCGTTCTTGGAGTAAAAAATATTTCAATAGGAAGGGACCTTCTTATTCAGATAGATATATATAAAAACCCTGGTGTGTTGAATATGTCAATATTATGGTTGTTCTTGATATTTGGAATGTTTCTTGAGTCTTTTTTCTGTGAGGAAGGTTTCATTACACAAGTGACGTCTTGATTTGAGCAATGTTTCAATATGTTGGGGCCTTATTTGTGTAAAGAACGTTACAATAGGCAGCAACCTTTTAGAGTTGAGCAATGTTTCAATATGTTGGGGCCTTATTTGTGTAAAGAACGTTACAATAGGCAGCAACCTTTTAGAGTTGAGCAATGTTTCTATATGTTGGGGCCTTATTTGTGTAAAGAACGTTACAATAGGCAGCAACCTTTTAGAGTTGAGCAATGTTTCAATATGTTGGGGCCTTATTTGTGTAAATAACGTTACAATAGGCAGCAACCTTTTAGAGTTGAGCAATGTTTCAATATGTTGGGGCCTTATTTGTGTAAAGAACGTTACAATAGGCAGCAACCTTTTTAGAGTTGAGCAATGTTTCTATATGCTGGGGCCTTATTTGTGTAAAGAACGTTACAATAGGCAGCAACCTCTTAGAGTTGAGCAATGTTTGTATATGTTGGGGCCTTATTTGTGTAAAGAACGTTACAATAGGCAGCAACCTCTTAGAGTTGAGCAATGTTTCTATATGTTGGGGCCTTATTTGTGTAAAGAACGTTACAATAGGCAGCAACCTTTTTAGAGTTGAGCAATGTTTCAATATGTTGGGGCCTTATTTGTGTAAAGAACGTTACAATAGGCAGCAACCTTTTTAGAGTTGAGCAATGTTTCTATATGTTGGGGCCTTATTTGTGTAAAGAACGTTACAATAGGCAGAACCTTTTAGAGTTGAGCAATGTTTCTATATGTTGGGGCCTTATTTGTGTAAAGAACGTTACAATAGGCAGAACCTTTTAGAGTTGAGCAATGTTTCTATATGTTGGGGCCTTATTTGTGTAAAGAACGTTACAATAGGCAGCAACCTTTTAGAGTTGAGCAATGTTTTCTATATTTGGGGCCTTATTTGTGTAAAGAACGTTACAATAGGCAGAAACCTTTTAGAGTTGAGCAATGTTTCTATATGTTGGGGCCTTATTTGTGTAAAGAACGTTACAATAGGCAGAACCTTTTTAGAGTTGAGCAATGTTTTCTATATGTTGGGGCCTTATTTGTGTAAAGAACGTTACAATAGGCAGAACCTTTTAGAGTTGAGCAATGTTTCTATATGTTGGGGCCTTATTTGTGTAAAGAACGTTACAATAGGCAGCAACCTTTTAGAGTTGAGCAATGTTTCTATATGTTGGGGCCTTATTTGTGTAAAGAACGTTACAATAGGCAGCAACCTTTTAGAGTTGAGCAATGTTTCTATATGTTGGGGCCTTATTTGTGTAAAGAACGTTACAATAGGCAGCAACCTTTTAGAGTTGAGCAATGTTTCTATATGTTGGGGCCTTATTTGTGTAAAGAACGTTACAATAGGCAGCAACCTTTTAGAGTTGAAAAATGTTTCATTACGCAGGAGCCTTTTGGTGTAAAGTACGTTTCAATAAGTAGCAGCCTTCTTGGTGTAAGGAATGACTCAATCCATAGGACTTCGATTGGCTTGTTTCAATATAATGGTTGTTTTATTTCATAAATGGTTCAATATGCAAAAGCTTTTTTATGTGAGAAATGTTCCAATATGAAAGTGCATACGGAAATACGGGAAGACTTAAATTCTAATAAAACAAATAGCTCAGAAAAGGAGACCTTTTACAACGTTTCACGTGTTTGATAATGTATTTGAAGACACGTTTTATCAAATTCTCGTCTATATTTCATGGGACAAAAATCATCATTGTGACAGCTTATATCACGTTAGACTATATTCACTTCCTAGTGGACTGTGTTGTTGAATTAATTAGATAATAATAATCACATTAACTTTTAGCTCTTTAGGTTTATCCCTGTAATAACATTAATTAGTTCGTTTGAGTGATTAGTTATAAAGATTTACTTAAATTATATAGAGCAATTTACAGCGGAAAATATCACCGAGTCAAAATGTTCCACAAATGAAATAAAGGGAAAGTTTTATGTTTAACACTTTGCTTTAGGTCAATGACAGAGTTCTTTATACGGGGTCAGTTGGTGAAGTACAAAGGAATTGTTTATTTTGAGATGAATTGTGTATTGTATAACTGGGAATTTACATTCCCAATTTTTTTTTTTTTTTTTGCAATTTCTGTCTGTAGATGAGTGTGCGAAATAAAAATAAAAGCGGAATTTTTAAGTTAAGTAATGGAAGTACGGACATGCTTGTCACCCATCAGATTGGGCGAATTTAAGACACGGTTAATAAGCTTTCTGTCGTAAAAGGGTGGGCGAAAATTTACAGGTATGCAGTATATTGCTACTAGATGTCAAGTTTAATAAAAGGAAGATGATGATTAAGGCAGCAGATTATTAAGGTCTGTATGTTATACATAACTGCCTTCATCACACATGGCAGTTATACGGGATAAAGGAACCAATAAAATACACAAAACAGTACATTTGAATCGATTAAAGTATGCTTATGTCCGTGTACCTAATCCAGTTCCTAAGTAAGGACACTGGAGTTTATCGTTAAATTTTGGACTTTATAACTGCACTTGAATTTTGAACTGTATTAGTGACATTTTAATTTTATTATTGAACTTTAAACTTTTCTTGTTGACTGTTTGTTTTATCTTATCAAGATATGGTTAATTAGCTACATGTTATTACTCTAAGCTGCTCTAGATCTTTAGTTCCAGTTACTATGACCAAAATTCAAATGTTCCATATATGAGTAGAGGTAATAATATTTTTTAAATAGATATGTCTTATATATATGTAGTAACTTTGATGTACTGTAGACCCCATTTTTGGTCTCTACTTTTCATCTGGCGAAGTGATATCAAACAGAAATATATATATTATTTGAGATTTGTTTCAGGCAATGTACATTGTTATCGTGTATATGTTTTGTGAGGACAGATGCTGATAACATCTGGGCGTAAGTGAGTGTGAGAGGTCACTTGTAGGTTTGTTTGTAACATTTTTCTCTACTCTGCTGTTGTTATCATAGTGTATCATAAGATTAGGTTTACATAGATATGTAGATGTGCATCTGTTCAATATATTTAGGTCACGGGGGATATCTCTTAACCAGTGAACATTTTGCTAACCTGCAACATTTGGGGGCAGGGATGTAATGTATAGTGTTGTTACTGGCCGTGGGGTATCCGCAGTGGGTTCTATGTCTGAGAGTTAGAGTGGTCCGCAGACGGTTCTCATGTGTGAAGAGACAGAGCGAGGCTGGGTGGAAGCAGCAATGGAAAAGGAGAGATCTTGGGAGATAGAAGTATACAAACGTCAATTCAGTTTTTGTGACTCACAATATGAACAGACATATTGAAGTCCTACTCGGAAAACAGTGATCCGTATATAGTGAACTTTGTGCATTCTCAGCTCAAATACCTATAAATAGAATATTTTTAAACTGCTAATCAATGGACAAACGCGGACCACTGGAAACCCAGAGGTGGGATCAGGTGTCATGGAGGAGTAAGCATTCCCTGTTTACCGGACACACACGCCGTGGGTCCATCGTTAAATCCAAATGAAATTAGTGAGGATCGAGTCCTCGTCAAAATTGGTACAGACGATGTACTAGTTTTTCTCAGGGAAGATCCGATGTGACAGGGCGTGATCAATTCAATATCATTTCATATATAGAGGTAAACTGTTCAGCGATACATATTGATATAACAAATCGCATTTGAGTCCAACATTTCGAAAAATTTACGGCCGGCATATTTGCAATTACCATATTTCACTCGTTGAAATGTTTAGTTACATGTTTGATAATAGTGTACTTTAGTCGTCTATATGAATTGTCAGGAGTATTTTTAAATTATTTTGATATCGACTGATGATTTTACAGGTCGACAAAGGATGCTCCATAGCACCTGTTCCTGCCACCGTTCCTTACTTTAATAGTAAAGTTAATTCACGACCTGATTATCTATCTAAATCTGTCTATCTATCAGTAATAAGAGACCACCTATTTCTCGTAATCGTTGATACCCACTAATTCTTGTACTTTGGCAATCCTGTCAGTCACGAGTTACACCAGTGTATTCATTTTCGGGGATTTCTCCTGGAACAAAACCACCTTATCTATAAAATGTCGTTATCATACCTAGTTTAAACTTAATTTCACAATTTACGGTTCTTTCTAAACGAAACTTGTATTGATCGTCGTACAGTATGATTGAAATTCATAATTATCTATAAAGCTTTGGCTTAAAATTTTGTATTGTTATCGGTACATGTACGATTTGTCCTCTATACACATTTTACTTTAGCACTGACGTTATTACTTTCGCTCAAGTAAGATTACACTTGAGTGGCTAAGATTCCTGATAACTTCTGATCATCAGACTGCAGTACATGTGTTTATCTTTGTTTAAAGATAAACAAAATCTAAATGTATACATAGAAACAGCAACCACTTCAATGTCATACTATGTATATCAGTAGAATGAGTTATCATTCAGGCAATATAATGAAGAAACGAAGATGCAGTGAACAATGTTACTGATAGAAACAATGATAGATCAAACAGTTCTTAAAATGATGGTTTAAAAATCTGCCTTGCGTAACTTCAAGTTCTTTTCATGAACTGTTAAATCGTGAATTAATCTACATGTTTAATAACGTTTATAGGAATTTCCATGGTAATAGGTTCTAAAATGATGGCTGAAGTGTTTTGAATATGAAGATAAAATGCTTTTTGGTACTATTTTAATGAATGTGTGAATGTAATTACCACTGATACAATTTTATCGCTCAACTCCAGACAGAAATATTTACATAGTCTGGAAAAGGAAAGCAATAATTTCATTTTGATTTTTCATCAAATACCGGTTTACGGAAACGTTTATGTAGCAAACTACGAGGCCCCGTTGTTAACATATGATGAAGTGTTTTTACTAAATTGTGTGCAAAATATATTCATATTGTGCGCATAGTTTAACAAATATTATCCACACAATTTAGTTATACTATGCGCAGTTTTGTTAAAGTGTATGCACTTGTTGTGTGCGCAGTTTAGTTATATTGTGCGCTCTGTTTAGTTATGTTGTGCAAACACTTTAATTATATAATGCGCACAGTATACAGGATTTTTAATGAATTGTTAGTAAAATTTATTCATATCGTGCTCACAGTTTAACAAATATCATGCAAACAATTTAGTTATATTATGCGAAGTTTTGTTGTATTATATGCACTAGTTAGCAGTAACTATGTTGTGTGCACAATTAGCATATATTATGCGCACAGTTTAGTTATACTGTGCGAATAGTTAAACTATATTTGCGCAGTTTAACTACATTCTGTGCACAGTTTAACTATTAAAATGCGCAGTTTAATTATGTTGTGTGCAATAATTAGGTAATATGTGCAGTAATAAAGTAATTTAGCAATAACTATTTTGTGTAAACAGTTTAAGTACATTGTGTCAATTTAGATATACTGTGCACACTATTTAACAATGTATTGCGCACAGTTTAGGTATCTTGTGCGCAAAGTTTAGATATATTTTGCGCTCCGTTTAGTTATATTATACCCTCAACCTAGCAGTTACTATGTGCGCATATTACAACTAAGCTGCGCACAATATAGATAAACACTATATATGAAAATTATGCCAGTATATTACATACAATATCATGTTCGTGTAGGCACTTCCTGAGGTCTGATGATAACACAATTACTTTTTTGCGCCAGTTACATACTATCGAAAAGAAAAAAAAATAGAAAAATGGAAAAGAAATATTATGTTGTTCATAAAGAGTTGATCTTTATTTTACATACATACATACATACATACATACTTACATACAAACATACATACATACATACATACATACATACATACATACATACATACATACATACAAACATACATACATACATACATACATACATACATACATACATACATACATACATACATACACATACATACATACATACATACATACATACATACAAACATATACTTTGGCGTCCAAAGGAAGGGGGTAGGGGCGTACATCCTTTATACCCCCACCTCCCCCACTCCCACCCCCATTGAATCTGCCACTTTGATGCTTCTGTTCAGTATAACTAAGTGCAAATAACAAATTTGCATACATGTTATTTTTTCAACGTGAATGCATAGCAAATTTACTTTTACATAGGGGAGTAAATTTACATATCATGCTTTACTCCTGGAATAAAAGTTGGCCAAGTGAACGCACAGAAATCGACAATTAAGATAACTTTGTTTATAAGTTTTATGGTGTTGCTGTTGTTTTTTTTATTATCATTTTTTAATCTGCATAATTACTATAGTACTATTAGTAAATGCGGAAGCTATTTTGAAAACATACAAAATGTAATCATCATCACTTTTTAAAGTGATACTCATTTATACAACTGCATCCTTGTACACATTGTACACATGTAATAGCCATTGCGTGCGCTTGTATTAGTTAAGCTAATAATGATGCTACCCTGATTGCCAATTACGTGCGCACGTAATAAAAAAAGATTGTTCATGTCATTTGCCAACGTATCTGAGCCACCGTAGTCATAAGATACAAAAATATTTGTTAATTTGTTATTATATGTATTTCTAGAGCATCTGAGATAACGTAATGTATAGACTTTTGTCGTTCTAATAAAATTCCTAACTTTTATGTTATTTTGCCCCACAGTAAATATTAAGTGGCGACCACATAATTATACCAGGTTACTGTTTATGATTTCAATTGAAGAATAGTGCTTCACCACCTTTAGTGATTTCAGTGAAGTGAAAATGGTCCACTACTGTATGTCTCTATCTTAACTCATTAACCCTTGATACCACATTTAGACTTACCTATTTATTATAATTTTTTGTGAAAGTTGACCATAATATCAATTATATCAATTGATATTGTTGAGTCAAAATTTGATTTAGTGCTTGATTAGGCGGAATTTCTGCCCTGATTTTAAGGGATTATTATTATCATTAATTATTTTTGCAGAAATTCGGCCCCGATTTTAAACGGTTTACACAAAAATAAATAATAGAAAAAGAAATTCTGCCTGAGTTAAGTATGAAAATTGAACATTTAAATTATCGAAAGTTTTAGTATCAGATATCAGATGGTTTAACAATAGCTGTATAATAGATTATGTAGAAAAATTTGGTGATATATATATATATATATATATATATATATATATATATATATATATATATATATATATATATATATATATATATATATATATATATATATATATATATAGATATATATGTGTGTGTGTGGAGGCGCTCATTCTGGATCATTCTTATTAGTCATCTGAGAAAAAAAATAAACAAGGTATGATCCATGGCGAAACCATATGAAGCTACAGGGTTGCAATCGTTGTGTTGGAATTTGCTTTTAAAAAATCCTAAATACAATCGGTTAAATGGTGATTTAGAGAACACAATTAAGTTTACCTGTCTTAAAGTAGGAAAAATGATCCAATCAATAATTATTGCGGTAGGCTATGTCATGCCGGTGATATTATTAGTCATATATCACCGGTTTGACATAGCCTACACCTACGGCTGGTACGGTTTCATATCGTATGCCGAAGTGCCAGTATTTTCCGAGCTGGAGGCAACTACGGCATGTAATATGAAAACGTATCACCCACATGACAACATTGATAACGAATTTGTCACCATTCTGAACATTCAACAGAAAATTATAGAAACATGTTCCTTGCTTAATTACACGGCAAAAAAAAAAATTATATTCCCATATATTTTGTGAAAATAAGGTCAGGTCCTGTGTGGTGTTCATATGTAAAAGTAGTAATAAGCAGCTAATCGTTGAGTTTGGAGGCGTGTCTATGACAGGAAGTGGAAGGTTGAGGGGCGGCCATCTTGGATAACGAGCCGATGGGAGCCTTTGGTACAAGAGGTCGGGGTCACGAGAGGTCACGTGAGTTCACGAGAGGTCAATAGCAACAACTAGAAGTTGGGTTTTTCCAGTTTTGGAGAGTGAATCTTATTTTTAGAACCGAAACTTTGGGTTTTTCTAGGTTTGAGTGAAATCAGTAGTAGGTGTCGCCACAGTCGGCGAGAGTTAACGAGAGTTCGCGGGAGTTCACGAAAGTTCCTAAAAGATTTAGGGTTTTCCCAGATTCTCTGTCTAGACTGTTGTCAGTGGGTCTATAGCAGTTCTGATTTTCCTCATCAGAGCGATCTGACAGGATACGTTGAGGATGAGTATGCTGATCCCGTATCAAATGCGCAAGCTCGAGAAGTGGTAGGCCGAGCTCGTAACTACGAGTCAAGCTTGAACATGTTATCCTTGTACTAAGACTAGATTTTATGAGTTTGTTCAAAGGGAGATCACTCTGTATAGACTCTATGCTTGGAATAAAGGGGAGATCACTCTGTATAGACTGTATAGGTGGAACAATGGGGGATCACTGTGTATAGACCTTATGGGTGGGACAAATGGGGAGATAACTCTGTATAGACTGTATGGATGGGACAAAGGGGAGATCACTGTGTATAGACTGTATGGGTAGGACAAAGGGGGATTACTCTGTATAGACTGTATGGCTGGAACAAAGGGGAGATTACTCTATATGGGCTGTATACACAATACCAGGGTAGGTAGTGAAACAGGGAGTATAGGAAGGGTAATCTTGGCTATGGAATCATTGGATTCTAGTTTCATGGATACAAAGGAAATCCCGGCTGATGAGGGATACTTCATTTTACCGGAAACGAGAGTCTGACTAATCTCACGGAAGGAGAGACACATAGAACATGAAAGTGTGTAACGTACTCAAAGTTTGCAAAGTGATGAATTGTGTGTGTCGTTCTCAAAGTTTGCAAAGTGACCAAGTGTGTACCGTTCTCAAAGTTTGTAAAGTGATCAAATGTGTACCGGTCTCATGTTTGCAAAGTGATCAAGTGTGTACCGTTCTCATGTTTGCAAAGTTGCAACGTGTGTAACGTTCTAAATTATGAAGTCTCAAAGTGACAAAGTTGTGAATGAAAGCTCAAGAGGTCTAACTGAACTTGTTCTCTAGATTTTTAAAGTTACTAATGTTTACTAGTTTGAATTTCTATCTAATAAATTCCATCGATCCAATAAAAGAGCTAGTGAATGTTCACATTCACTTACTATAGCTTAGACTTACTTCTACAGTATAAAACAACATACAAAAAACTGCATACTTTCAGTTAAGGTTTCTTTTCGAATAAGTTGGGTGGCCGTTAAAAGGGCTGTTGAATTTTTCTCGTTGGAGAGTAGGTCTACTGTCCGTCCAGCAGACCTCGCAAGTGCGTGACTTCCACCCCTTATCTTCTATCAGCCGTCATATTTGGCGTTGCCATAGAAGCCTCAAATCACCCTAGCCATAGCATGCTGCATCTCAGGCATCAGTGGTGCTGATGGAACAGCTCTTGGCGAAGGAGGCCTAGGTGGTGATGTCCTAGGCCTATAAGGTGGTGGTGGCGGTGTACGGCTCTTAAACGCGGGTCTACGTGGAGTAGCCCGCACAACCATCAATCTTCTCTTCGACGACGAACACCAATGAATACCTCTGATGAAATAACTTTCAGAAGGGATATTTCAAACCTGTCCATGATGAACTGATACCGAGTAAAACAAATGTCTGGTTTCTATAGAGACTATGAACGCGCACGCAAACTATGACTTCAGAGGTCTATTCGGAGTATGAGTTGTTTCATGACTCCTACTACTGCTACTCGGAATGTTTTTGTCTTATACCTTAGATGATTTATACATACACCACTAAAGTGACCATGTATATAAAACTATATCTCTCAGTTTCATTACTAGTATTAAAATGGCTCCTATCAGTCCATATCTCCCGATACGATACAATTAAAGCATAAATTTACCATGGTTGTGGCAGGACGTATCAAATCGGGGAAAACTGAATTTGTAAAACAGTTGATAGAATGGAAGGATCAATGGATTCATTCCCCTCCCGACAAAAATGTATGGTGTTGTCGTGAATGGCAACATGCTTATGAAATCTTACAACGGGAACATCATGTTCACTTCATTCAAAATATACCTGAAGATGACGAAGTCTTAGTTTCTGATCCAACTCGTTATCACTTGTCTTTGATGATATGATGGGTAGTAATGCTCTCGATTCTATCGTAGAATGGTTTACACGTAAAGCACATCATCGGAACACGAGTGTGATCTACATCACTCATAACTTGTTTGACCGTGCTAAACAATATCGTACCATAAGTCTGAATGCTCAATATCTCGTCCTGTTTTAGAATCCTAGAGATAAATCTCAAGTGACCAGCTTATCACGTTAATTAGACCTACCAGGATTAAACTTATCACGATGCTACAAATCGTCCTCATGGCTATCTCTTGATTGATCTCACATTGTCTACCCCTGGTAATCTAGGATGAAGATCAGATCTGTTTCATCCTTGGTATACGGGAGGGATAGTGTTGTATACACCTTATAAGTAGACAGTAACTTTCTCTAGGCCGTCATTTCTCGTATTCCTGTTAACTTAGAATCATGAATCCTTTACCTAAGACCACCAGTAAATTGATGACAACTTTACGAAAATTGCAATTGGATAAAGATCACGTAAGACGTCAAGAACTGTTAGAATTAGGTAGAGACGCTTTATCGAAATGGTTTTGTATGGGGGTTAAAATCTTCCATCTGGTACTATTCCATTGACCAAACCTAAAGCAACGTTAATACAGAGAAATGCTGATCATTTAAAAATCATTGCTGACCCAAAAGCTGATGAAGAAGCTAAGAAAACTGCTATCTAATCATTCGATCCCTATTACAGTGGGTTAGTCGCAAAGGAAGAACACTGCACCTAAAAAGAAAAAACACTCCCTCCTCCTAAGCAGAAAAAAGTGCCCTAAGAAGAAGAAGAGCCCAAAAAAAAAAGAAAAAGAACCCACCATTGATTCTAAAACAGAAACAGATTCGTGAAGCTGACACATTGAATCAGGCTTCTCCGACACGAATACATTCTCCACCTGAAACCAACAGCATTGTAGCAGGAACTTCTGCTACTGCAACATCTATATTTGGACAACCTATATGTTTTCCTGGTAGACCTAATATCAAAATTACTCAACGGAAACAACCTCATATTACTAAGACAAAAGCAGTCCTACGGAAACTGAATGTACTTAAGAAGTCTACTCCTACTGCTACTCCAAAGCAGTCCTTGTTATTTCCCTTATTACCAATACCTTCTTCTAAACTTATGAAATTTTGCATGAATTGATGAAACCAATTTGTGAGTTATAGAAAAACGTCAATTTCACATAGAAAGCTATGGGAAATGTTAAAAGTTGACACACTTTTGACACGCGAGTGAATATTAATTGTTATTGTATATCAATCTAAGTAGTAAAAAATAAAAAATAAAATTCATGTCACGTTAAAAACAGGTCTACATTAAATATTTACTTTAAACCTCACTTTGAAAACTTAACTGCGATACATAACAATATTGAGAAAACTAACATGTCTTTGATCACGTTACATACACTGTGATAGTGTTAGTTACTATCATTTTAAGGCCTATGAAATAAATTAGCTTTAAACACACTATTCAACTAGGCTAAACATCGGGATCGGTATTCATAATACACTTCACCGGAAATACGTATGCACATCTGCGACGAACAGAATTCAACAAACACTGGCAAGAAGCAGAGCATTTCTTCGGTTGAATTAGGCTATTTTATAAACTTAATTTTCAGGTAATATTCATGTTAAAACACGACAGTTGGTTTATACCAAGCAGTGAAACACGACCAAGGATAAGTCACTAATTTGCAATGCACAAGCCACAGGCGCCTGTAGCTGTGGGCAGCACGATTTACCCAAAACTGGCAAAAGTGGCAAAACGACAAAAGACCCCAAAACCGGCAAAAGATCCAAAATACCGCCTAAAATGACCCCATAACAAACAAACGTTTTTAAAAAGTAGCAATATAGCAATCTTATTATAATATGAATATTTTTTATGACTAGATGTATTTTACTTTGATAGTGTTGTTTTATCCAATTTCACGATGTATTTCTGAAACCATAATATATAGTCAGCATAACATTTTAAAATGTACCAGAATATTACTTATATGGGATGGTAAAAACGTTTAATACATATGTAATCATCATTTCCCACAGTATGTAGAATTCGTATAATATAAATTTCACATAAAATATGAAAAATATTCAGGAATTGTGAAAGCAAATAATTGAAGAAGACCAATTTGTCTGTAAGTTCCATGGGAAGTGATAAATGTTGATTTTTTTTAATTTCTAGCTGTCTATGAAATATTTATACAGAAGAAAATGCATTTAAAATGATTATTGATGCAAATTTATTTCGATTTAATTGTTTTGGGGTGGTTTAATGGTCTTTTTGGGTAGTTTTTGTTTTTTTGGGTAAATCGTGCCGCTGCGCTCTGGCTGTGGCACAAACCTTTCACATGTTTCACGAATGTTGGTCGGTTCTACCAACTGAGACTTGCTGAAAGTTTGCATATATCTAATATGTTACCTTTAAATAGATGCATAATTGTAATATTACCGGTATATAAATACATACAGTTTAAGGACTCAGAAAATCGTCTTATAAATGGTTTTAAATAATATCATTTTGTATATTTACCAACTTGCTCATTAAAAAAACTCATCAATATCAAGCCAAATACTGGTAAATATAGTATTACATATACATCGGTACAATGTACGTTTGGAATCGGGGCGAATCTGGTCTTTCTGAGTCACATTAGCTGTGTCCATTTGGTTTTCGCATATTAAAATAAAATGGTTAATTCCTACCACTTCGATTTAATGTAGCAGTATCCTAAATTGTGCTGTCATTTTGCCAGACAGGTTTTGCTGTGAGAGTGAATAGACTCCCAACGAATGCTTTTCGCCACATTTGTAAAACAAGGAGCTGTGCTCGCTTTCAATGCATTGCCCTAGTTCATAGAGAGCACAGCTCGAATACGCCAAGGCAAAGCAAACTCATAGGCAACATAGCATAGAAAAGTGACAGGTGTCAGAAGCTGTACACTATAGAGCCTAAAAAAATGTTCCAGCCAAGATGGCCACCGACAGGCCGTGTCAGTCTGATGCTTTATCAGTTATTCTATTCAAGTCGGACGTTTTGAGATTTCCTATGGTTATATTTTGCAGAGTGCCAATATGTTCTATAATTAAACTGTGATGTCATTTAGCCAGACGGGTGTTACTGTGATCGCGAATAGATTCCCAATGAATGCTTTTTCCCCGCATTTGTAAAACAAGGAGCTGTGCTTTCAAGGCATTACCTTAGTTCTTAGTGCCTTATAGAGAGCGCAGCTCAATCATTGTTGTAGTTGTATCATACCGTAACATTAAATGCATCGGATTAGGAAAACCACAAGCAATCTTATACAATCATATGATCATTGTGTGAATTATTTGAAGAACAATGACCTCTGCTTCACCTCACAGAAGACAAGTTTTAAGTTTTAAATGAAATAAGGAATAGTTTGTTTTGTCTTTATATTTTTTCTTTTCTACTATTTGTTTCATGAGGTGAGGTGGAGAAAGATGTTAGTTTTGATTTGTCCTAAATAATTCAATGAAAACATGTTCCCAGAGTTCATTTTGGCACTACCGGAAATTGACCAGCGAAAAACGGTCCCCAAACCAATTGATTTGAGTATGCATCAGTCTGAAGCATCAAGTTGATTTTGTCCATCAGCATCCACCTTGGCTGTAAAATTTCTTTAGTCTCTACAGTGTACAGCTTCTGTCACGAATTGGCCTGTCTGCACTCTCTATTATTATTTTAAAGCACTTGGAGAGCACAGCTTGGCCCGTTTGTGAATCAGACTAAGTGGTAGACAGGTACTATCAAACAATTAAATGTATATCAGGTTAGACAAACTGTTACATTGTAAGTCAAATTCTGTGTGGAAAACACCCTTACTAACTTTACTGGTCATCGCCATATTTTTTCATGATTCATGGGTAATTGCATGAATCATGGGTAATTGCCAACTTTGTATCTTGAACCTAATGAAGCTTATCCATTTTGCTACTTCATTTCATACAGGTACATGTATTGTAGCCACCAACTGTTCTATGTATGCTACAATATTATCTAATTATAAAACTATGATATATATAAAACATAATTTTTAACTTGGATCTCCCATAGGCAATGCCTACTGTGACCAGTAAAACTGGAAAGTGGTTTTTTGAAATTTAATCAATGAAATCATCAATAAGATTGTTATTTTATTTGAAGAAGGTTCATAGTCGTAATAAATTCTGCATTCAAATATATAAGAGACCCTCCAACACACAGGATCCTAGTTAAACCCTTTATGACCTCAATTAGTGATAATGGCAATGACCACAGTTGTTGTTAATAAGGGATATTCACATCACAATTACTTTAAGCGGTCGAGTTTGGTTAGTTACCGGCTCCAGCTGGTGATTTGGTGGTACGTTTTCATTTACCTCTTTTAGGCTTTTGGGTCCAGGTTCGTTTTTTTTTTTAATCTTATGGGAATGTTAAAGATCAGGGAATCTACGAGACAGATTTTGGTGCACTTTGAGATCTAGATAGTTAATTGTTTACTGAAGAGTAGTCTCCGTTTTTCTCTATCTCTTACAGGTTTCGAGATATAAAGTGCCAAAGCTGTCAAAATTGACCCCTAAAAATTATTTCTGAAACGAGGCCGACTTTTGAAAAACAAACTTCAGATTCCGAATCCTGAGCACATTTTTAGTTGAAAACATGTGTCGCACTCAAATTTTGGACCATGGACCCCTTTTTGGTCTATTCTGTTTTGGGCTTATTTTTCATTTTTTTTTGTTCCATTATCACACAATATGTGTCGCATAAAGTTTCCAACATATTCTGAAAGTTTCATGGCATTACAGATGTCAATGATGGGTTCAGGGCTCTTGAACAAGTTTTGGCCCTTTAACCAAAAACTTAGTTCTTTTTTTTTCGTTCAACATACGTATTTTGATCAGGTATTTTCAAAAGATAGTTAAATTAAAAGATATAAAACACGTTCCTAAAAAAAAACTTTTCAAGATATAAGGATCCAAAATGATAAACCTAAAAAAATTGGTCGTAACGCTGTTTCGGCCCCATTTCTGAAATGATTCCAATCAAACTTCACAGAACAATAGATGATGTGTTTGTTCTTCACTGATTAGATTCTGG
Source organism: Atrina japonica (assembly GCA_030159075.1). NCBI lineage: Eukaryota > Metazoa > Mollusca > Bivalvia > Pterioida > Pinnidae > Atrina > Atrina japonica. Next base: position 61,125 of record BROG01001015.1, on the reverse strand, counting down.
TGTTGACCAAACGAAAAACAAGGGTCTTGGACCCTAAAAACTGTTTTAGCCCTTTTTCGAATTTCTCCGTTAAGGATGAGTGAACATGTGCAATTTTTTGGTTATAGATAGTAGAATTCAATATTTATTAGACCATTAATGTAAAGAATTCCTGGAAGTAAATTTTTATTAAGAAATAAGGGGCCAAAATATTTTAGAATGTAGCTGATGATTCAGGTCTAAAGATAAAATCCAGATGAAACACTACAAAATCACTTCTATTTTCCATCGTTAAATATCTCGGAAACTAAAAAAATTCTATATAGACATATATATATATGTAACATTTGTAAGGAATGTTCAGAAGAATATCTGTGACTAGTTTCAAGGTCATTGGTTCAAAGGTGAAGGTCACAGTTCGATTACAACTTTTTATATTTGTTATTGTTGCAGAAATGTAGGGAATGTGCTGGAAAATAGTTTGCAATGTTCAAAGTCACCAGGTCTTTAAGAGGCCAGGTCAACTTATTTACTTTTTAAGAATGTTCTAGAGAGCCGGCCTGGCTCAGTCGGTAGTGCACTCGACTCTGGATCGTGAGGTCCTGAGTTCGAGTCCCGCCGGTGACAGGTTGGTTTCCTGTCTTTTGGATGAGACAGTAAAAACTGGAGGTCTCGTGTCACAGTAGTTGTCGGCACGTTAAATAACCCTCACTGCTCAGTGGCCGTAAGTGCCAAGCATAGGCCAAAATTTGAAGCCCTTCACCGGCATTTGGTGACGTCTCCATATGAGTGAAAGATTCTTGAGAGGGACGTTAAACAACAATAAACAAACAAACAAGAATGTTCTAGATGAGACCTTTACAGGTATCTTTTTTCCCAAAACTAAGATTGTAGTCTAAGCGACAAAACAATTACACAGCAAAGAATTTCAGTAAGAGTTATCTCTCTTTGACCATAAACACCATAGCATGCCCATAATTTTGTAACAATTAAACTGTATTAGATTCACCAAACTACTATGGGAAGGCCATTATTGATAAATAATTGTTTGCTGTAACACGAATCAGAATGTTTACTGTGAGTAATTACCGAAAACGGCTGTAGTTTGAATTTCAATTTCTTTTAGAAGCAGAAATATAAAAATAAGAGATAACAAAGTATTAATCCAAAGGATGTCCTGGATATAAAAGACAGACTGGGTGAACATTGGACTATGCAGAACTCAGGAAATTTGTGGGATATTTCTACTTAAATGTGGAAAATTGACAATGGTGAAGCAAAAATCATCACACTATGTACATGTAACAGATTGAACTCTGATGCATGTTAAGAGTGTGCCATGTCTTTACTACATGTCCACAGTTGGGGTAGTGAAAAGCCTGTCATATTCGATACAAATTCTGGTTTCCATTAAAACTGTTTATTATTTATATCGGGGAGTTTCCATCTCATCACTCTTTTGTCACCAGAGACTGGATTGAAAATATGTGCGAAATACTCCTGCAGGTGAACTGACTCCTCCGTTGACATGCGCACAAGAACATTTTTATAAACATCCAGTTTTATTTCCAAGTAAGATAATAAAATTGAATGGAATTCAGTGATTATTTAAGATTTACTGTATGTTTAAATGTAATCAATGGGGGTAGATTAATGACTGGTTATATTTAATGACTAAGGATGACGTTCCCACGCGACGACATTTTACGAAATATTTGCAAAAAAACACTTTCCATAGTTGCTGGTACACCAGTAATCATATTAGTTAGTGTATATTATTGAAGGCTTCAATTGCTGAAATAAGGTGTCTAATAATTAAAATTTGATCTCTCATTATTATCTAGTCTAATGAATGAGCAAAAATGATTAAAACGAGAGTAGGGGTGGTTGTTTCCAATGTTAAAATAATAATGTATGTTGTGGAGAGAATTCTGGCATGTACTCAATAGTCAGTTATGGACGTTTCAATTTTCAACAATATTGTTTGCACTTGCTACCATGTTGCATAAGGTTTCCAACCAAATATTTTGTATTTATATTCATTGAAATAAAAATTTCAAATCCCTAAAAAAATCTTGGTTGGCCAAGTTTTTGGCTCAGTTTTCTGAGTACAGGGTGAGCCCTTTTCGCTTTTCTACTGAAAACTTTTTCATCTAACTACATGTTATAATATAATAGAGAAGGCTCCATTATGAGACTTACCTAGTGCAGAACAAATTTAAATATTTCTATGTGATTTGTGACTTTTGTCCTAATATTGTAATATAAAAATAAAATTAATTTTCCATTACAGCTATGATTTCTGACATCCAACTGGCCGTCTTTGCCAATGCTTTGGGAGTGACATTGTTTTTACTGGTAGTGCTGTACCATTATATATCAGTAAACAACGTCAAGAAGCACGATTAGAGGTCAACATTGTTGGTAAGTTGCTCTACATGTAAGAGTTCCCTTTGGATCTCTCACCTCTGTGCATGTTTTATGTCACCGAGTATTTTAACTTTGTCATTTACATCCATTTTTGTACAATTTCTTTGATTATCTCCTCTTGTATTCACTATGATGCATACATTTTACAAATGAACATGTTTTACCAGTATTTAGGTGGAAAAATGTTTTCCTTCCAAAACTTGTCAAAATTTAATCTTTAGAATATTTTAAGACTTCAAAAAAGTGGGGGTGGAATACCGGATAGTACTGGTAGTTATAATTCATTATATAGGTAAAATCTTTGTAATCCATTCAATTGAGAATATATAGTATATTTTTACTCAGGTCCCTTGCAACTCGAATCACAAATATTTGTTTTTAATCTTTTGTGTACTATGGATTACAATTGGTAAATTGTAAACCGACGATATAATAATATATATTTTCTTTCTTTCAAATTATTTAATAGTATATATGAAGGTAGTACATGATAAAGATAGAACTACAGAAGGACGTCACAATTACAAATTATTTCAAATCATTATTGATCTAAAGATTAATACCTATTTTCTTTCTTTTTTTTCAGATAAATTTTATTTGGTGGGAGAAAGTTTAGAGTACAAGATGTATGGCTGGTCCTTATTGTTAATCATGAAAAATTCAAGAGCACAAAGTTAATTGTAATCATAAAATAAAATCATGTCAACCTACACAGGTGTTTTATTTTTCATTCACTTGTCATGTATGACACTGAGCACTGGGAAAAACTACACAGGATGGTTGACCTATCCAATGAGAGAAAAGATGTTTATTTCCATAAAACCAATAAAGGCAAGAAACATCAATGTGTATTACAAGATTCTGTACTGTAAAAAAAAGGAGGAAAATGCTTTTTTGGTAGGGTTTAATGGGGGGAAATAAATATTAAACATTGCAGCAATATTTTTTAAAAGTAGGAATTTCTCCAATCAGAGAGAAATTCTCATCCCTGATATTATGATTATGGATGGCTGGTTATATAAAACAAAACAAAGACATGTGAAGCCTCAACAATTTACTTATCAATAATAAGTATATATTAGTTTATGCACTGTGTTTGTATCTGCACCAAAAACTCCATTGACTCTACTTCCTCTTCCAGGCAATATTGAACAGCATGCCAATAATATCTCATGAAATAGACAAATGGAGACACTCCAAATCTCATATTATATAAAAGTCTACAACATAACCTCCAATCTGTGATATTATTAACTAAATACTTGCTCCTCTAATTCTTCCAGTATGGTATATTTCATATACATGATAATGAAATATTTATTATTTGTACAAAATTAATATCAATGTTTTTGTGGTGAACACAATTTGTAAGATTATACCTGTGTAAAGTCGGGGTATAAAAATGTCTGCAAATAATAATCACTTTATATTCAACTATTTTTCATTTCAATTTGTTGGACTACCACTGTTATTTTCATCATATTGATAATTTAAGACGAAACATTTCTGCATAGTACAATGCATTACCAAAGAGATGAACTGAACAGCAACAGCACTATAACAAATCAGTTTCACATTTCCTGTCAATATGAAATTGTCTTTTCCTATCAATATCTGTTGTTGCAACATAAAGTTGTCCGAGATGAGATCCATGATGTTCTTGTTTCATTTGCTATCATCCCAGTGTGACGCCGGCAGCATTCAGATATTGCTGGAGAAAATTATGTGCCTCTGGCTGTATTCCTGAGCTGATGAACTGCGTAATCTGAATAAAGACGAAAATATGTCATTAAAAACTGATAAAAAATGATATTGATTAAGGGATTATATGATCAGTTGTCCTCAATGTTTAATTTGTAAAAGACGAATGTATTTTTTCAATAAGGAACACCATAGCATTGACACTAAAATTTTAAAATTCTAAAACAAAATAAAGATTTTGTTAAAACCTATAAACCCTAAAATGTGGTCAAATTATCAGAAGAAAACTTACCATATCTATGGCCAAAAAAAAATCATTAGTTTCTAGGGCACAATTTGCCAAAGATGATGCTGCATTCTTAATTTTTATTTTTTCAAAATATAAAGGTTTCATCCTGTTTTCAATAAATGGTATAAATGAAAAGTGTGTTGGTTTTGTTAGAATTTTATATACATTGCTTTGAAAAGTGTGAAAATTACAAGTGAAATGTCAAGAAAAAAAAAACCTGCCTGCCTCATCTAATTTTTCAAAAAAGTGCCCGAGAAACTAATGATTACCTTTTTTTTGGCCTATGATGTAGTATCCCAAAATATTTGAGGCTCAAAATATTTATTACATTTGGGAATAAATCTTTAACCTTATTTATAAATGTTGAACCAAAGAAATAAAAATCCTTACTTTTGAAAATTGTTCCAAATGTAAGGATTTTGATTTCTTTGGTTCAACATTTATAAATAAGGTTAAAGATAAGAACATGCAGACCAAAGTCCAAATGTCCCTGGTATTAAGAGTACATATACTTATTAATCAATACATATTCCCTATCCTAAGTTTGTTTTATTGGTGTTTTATATCACTCACAAATTTTTCAGTTATATGATTGTGGCCTTTTTTAATGGTGGAGAAGAGACCACCGACCTAGTAAACTGGCAAACTCTCCCAAAATCAGCTTAGGTTTCCACAGGACTGGAATCTACACTGACTGGAGGTAAGAGACTTTAAAGCACAATGATCAAACCAACCCCAAACTATATAACTTGTTAAGTGAATGGTAAGCAATAAACCAGACAGATTGTCAGACACAATACCTGTAGGAGACGAGAATTGTTATGTCAAATTACCTTGCCAGGATGTTGAGCTGAAAGTTTTTGTAGCTGTTTAGCAAGATGTACTTTAGCATTAGGTACAGTCTGAGCAAATGGATCACGTTCCTTCTTGCCTGCAAATGCTAATTGTGAATAAGCTGTTTGGTAGCCTGAAAAATAAACAACAAACATTTATTCTTAGTTTCCTCGGGTTATATATGAAGCACTTGTGACATCAACACTATCGAAAGGAATAACATTTGAAATTCACAGCAGTAATCATACCTAGAAACTAGTACAAAACATCCAGAAATCCAAAAACAAAATAGTCTGATATGAAAAGAGGTTATAAAGACTTCTTCCATTATAATTGGTACAGTGGAACCTGTCTTGAGAGACCACTGTCGTGAAAGAATAACTGTCCTGAGAGACCACATTTTGAAAACCACTTAGTTAAATAATCCTTTAAATAAAACCTTAAAAAGAGACCACATTTCAGTGGCTGGTGGGGTCGTCTCTCAAGACAAGTTCAATGTATGAATAATTATGAAAATACTTTGTAAATTATTTTTATTAATTAAAAATACACATACAGTAAACATACTTTAGCGACCACCTGTGTAAAAAGACCACCTGGTCATAAAGATCGTTTTTTTTGCTGAAACCAATATTACCACTTGTGTACAAATCAACCTCTATATAAAGACCACCTCCCTATGAAAATGGTTTTATTTTGTCCATAACAGGGTCTTTATATAAAAGTTTCAATGCATTATTTTGTTTTAAAAACTGCATCCCCTTTAAAAATAAACTGGGCATTTTTTTTCAATTCTTCATAACAACCTTTGCTGTATTATCAGCTATTTATATTGTTTTAATCTCACAGTTATATTCAATATTTCAATTAATCACTCCAAAAAGATCAGTTTTAAATTAGACCATACTACATACAAATTGTGACCACAGTCTCATTGCTATAGAGTGCTTATATCTTTTATAAAGTGTAATGATTGGTTTGTTATATCTTTTACCTGGAGTGTCTTCAATTTCTATAAAATGTTCATCATCTGGAACTGATTCATCTTCAGGTAATTCAAATTGGCTAATTAGTGCTTGTAAGAGTTGGGGCCTGGAATATATACAATAATAATAAACATACAATCATAGTGCAGTGGGATATAAACACCATGGATTCTGGGTAAAAATCAACACAATAATTCTAAAAACTATTTTTGTACACAATATGTAAACAAAATAATCAATTAAAATCAAATCATCAAAATAATTAATACACTAAGTATAAAATGTTTAAACTTATAGTGCTACCCCTAAAATAAAAAAAAACCTAAAACTAAAGACATTTTTCTATCAGGAAAAAATATTTTTCTACAAAGAAAAACAATGACAGAAAAAAACTAAAGACATTTTATTAGAACAAATGCAATTTTATGCATATCTAAATATTTTTTGAATGTGTTGGCAAAAGAAAAAAACAATCCAATTTATAAAACCATATTTTTGGCTTATACTACTTAACAAACTATGAAATGTTAGTTTTCATAATGATGAGAATTAATGTTCAACTTTTCATTATAGGGCTATGTTCCAAATTTTTCCCTTGATGTTGTAGTTTTTTTCTGTATTATGATCTCAAAACAAAACATCTAGCAGCGGTTGCTAAACAGAGAAAAAACTTGGAATGGCCTAAACACAAAATATGACATCTTAATATATATAGAGAGATCCCAGACGAGACAGTGTGGAAGACCAATGGACACGAGGTAATAACAACTTTTATTACGTGATTTTTTATCATCTAATTCTGATTGGCTCGTTTCATACTTTCTGTTCACACTCTTTCATTATATTAACCCATAAATTGCTTCGTAGGTTGATAAAACAATCCAGCACATCGAGGTCATACCCAAAAATAGCACTAAGAAATATCCGAACTTTGGCACACTTGGCGTTCATTGTATAGCCAATCATCAACGCTGTCTGGCTATATTTAGCATCAAGGAAGTGCATTCAAGATGACAGACAATGATGTAAACAACCGTTTTTGTTTTGCCACTGTTGACAACAATGGTGTCCAAATATCATTGGATAAGAAGGATTCTAAAAATACTAGACGTGCAAAACATTTAGCCGTTTATAACTGTTGTATTTTAGTTGTTCATCCTTAATAAGATCACATACGTGGCAAGACTCTTAGACCTACTGATATTTACGAGATTTACACATTGATGTCAAACTAATTAAATGTCATGTAATAATAACATAATTAACACCTTCATTTTCAGTTAATACATGGAATTATCAACCAGAGAAAGCGATATTTCACTTTCTTGGGTTGATAACACCATGTATTAACCTCAAATGTGGTTGATAATTGTATAGTAGTAACTAGTCATTATAATGAGCCACAGTCACTGTTTAATGACAATATGGAACAGTAACTGACCACTTGATATCATGATAGGATCTGTCAAACTTGCCTATAAAGGCCACTCAAGGGAACATGCAAAAGTAGCCAGTATAGACAGGTGTCCTTTATAATGAGTTTTATTCATTATTCAAATGTTAATAAAGGCTATGTTTGAATGGCCTTTATAGGCAGGTGCCTTTTAAACAGAGATGGACTTCATGAAATTTTGACTAACACTTCATAGGCAGGTACCTTTAATATAGAGGTGGCCTTAATGCAAGTCTGACTGTAATTTGATATATTTTTTTTCAATTTCATAATTACAGCAAAGATAAAGTAAAAGTCTTTATCTAAACAAATAAAATACAAAACTAAACACCAGCCTCACCAAAAAGATTCATATGTCTGCAGCATAACTGGTGACTCAGTTAAAATATTTGTCACACCCACAGCACAAATCTTTTTCTCCAGATGGCCAGATACTTTTTGAAGATCCTGTAGGTACAGTCGTTCAATCACCATTCCAAACATTCTTAAAAAGAATGGAACAATGAATTACTGATGATACACATATCTAACAATAACAACTCGGGATATATAATTTTACAAATTCAAATAAACTTATTCAAATGCCTAGGTCACTGATACCCCAAATCAATTAAATTCAGCTGATCAGTTTTCCTTGTTTGTGCATACTTCAATCAATTTTACAAAGTAACAAGATGTGTTTGTGAAACTTGAATACCACTGTTCAATAACAAATTCTGAGGAAAATGATTGAAAATCAAAGTCAAGGTCACTAGGTCAAAATTTTTGGTCTCAAAAGAAAAGTCTTGTCATAAAAAATACACATGTAAAATTTGAAAGCCCCATCACTTACCATTCAAAAGTTATGGATAAGGTTAAAGTTCTTGCAGACAAACAGACCAAAAATTATATGGCCCCGAATCTCGGATTATAGGAGTATAAAAAGTCTATCAAATTATACAATTTATTTTATTAGCAATAGATAACAATACAACGGCGGTTAGTATTTATAACAACTGTTTATAAATTGTTTGTTTTAATGTTATGCTACTCACCTAATCAGAAGTTTAATGATGATAAAAAATATGAACAATATACTGATAATAGTATCGATCAGTCATCATAGTTCATTGAAGATCAACCTTAAGCAATAAATGGACACGTTCAATGGATTAAAGTTTAAAATATCACCACCTAAAGTTGTGTTTTTTAATGATTCAATCATGATTGCTTTAAGAGTAAGTTGGAGACTTCAATTTTTAAGAAACACACACTGATATTTAACACACGTAAAACATAAACATAATGAATTACTAATACAATCACAGAAATCACTTTAACAAATTTTCACAACTTTTCTTTGGGATTGTCATGTGTCGCCTTATGCCCAACATTTGTGAAATGCACACAATGATATGAATTGTCATTTTGTTGATTTTTTTTAAAATTTTGAATGTTGTTTTATGCCATACTCAAGTTTTCAGTCATATGGTGGTGTCCATATTTTAGAGAAGTCTTCCCAGTTACAATGTAAACTTGAAGAGACCAATCTTTCTAACAAAATCAGTTTAGGATCCCGACAGACTGGATCCAGTCCTGACTAGAAGTGAGAGACTTCATGATCTTAAGCGTCATTCACTAACAACTCAACCATGACATTTTGTTAAAGTCTACCGAGAAATCTTTTTTTTTTATAGAAAAAAACAAAATTGCATATTTTGACTTACAAAATACCAAAATTGTGGCAAACGTTGACCGAATTTTGGCAATAAGGAATTCATTTGAGATATTCTAGATATAAAGCAACTGACAACGCAGATTGACAAAGTGATTTGCAAGTGTCTTCAACTTCACAGGCGACACAAAACGATGGCTCGTTCACACCTGTCATATAAAACAGAAGTAGTTCTTCATACCCTCCATAAAACAAAGGGACCTTGTCATACCAAGGTTGTCATACCTCTAATTCAGATTATAGAAGTGGTTTTGCTGTTCCTTAACATAAAGCCCTATCATATTCCTTATATTACTCCAAGATATTGAGGTACACTTCTGTAACAAGATTATATCAGTCAAATCATAGAACAAGAACCTGACAAAATACTTACTTCGGTTGGATACTGTCAACTATTTCTATAAGATGATTTCCTCCATACAAAGAAGCAAACAAAGAGAAGAACACAAGGAGGCCTGCAAAACAACATACTTAGAGTACAAAGGAAATCAGAACACTAACTGAAAAGCACAACCATTCCATGTGATTGTGTTGGCATTTTTAATACTTGCATTTGGGGAAAAGAGAAAGGAAATTGGCATGTAGTTAGTTACACTTTTTACAGATGATAATAAATACTTATACTTAGAATTTGGTCACAACAAATTTATATCTATTTTTCAACTCATTTCAAATCACAGACAGGCAAATCTGCCACTGTGAATCACTGTGTTCTTCATCTACAATGATGAATTGTTGTTGCAATGACCAGCAGATCTGTCACTGTGAATCACTGTGTTCTTGATCTATATTACATTTGCAATGACAGGCAGATCTGTCACTGTGAATCACTGTGTTCTTGATCTATATAACATTTACAATGACAGGCAAATCTGTCACTATGAATCACTGTGTTCTTGATCTATATTACATTTGCAATGACAGGAAAATCTGTCACCGTGAATCAGAGTTTTTATCTATATTAAATTTGCAGTGACAGGTAAATCTGTCACTGTAAATCACTGTGTTCTTGATCTATATTACATTTGCAATGACAGGTAAATCTGTCACCGTGAATCAGTGTTCTTGATCTATATTGCATTTGCAATGACAGGTAAATCTGCCACTGTGAATCACTGTGTTCTTGATCTATATTACATTTGCAATGACAGGTAAATCTGTCACCGTGAATCAGTGTTCTTGATCTATATTGCATTTGCAATGACAGGTAAATCTGCCACTGTGAATCACTGTGTTCTTGATCTATATTACATTTGCAATGACAGGCAAATCTGTCACCGTGAATCAGTGTTTTTATCTTTATTAAATTTGCAGTGACAGGTAAATCTGCCACTGTGAATCACTGTGTTCTAGATCTATATTACATTTGCAATGACAGGCAAATCTGTCACCGTTAATCAGTGTTTTTATCTATATTAAATTTGCAGTGACAGGTAAATCTGCCACTGTGAATCACTGTGTTCTTGATCTATATTACATTCACAATGACAAGCAAATCTGCAATCAGAAGAAAATGACTTACTTTTGATATATTTTGTTGTTTTGGAACTTGAAAGTCTTTGGAACAACAACACAAATATTGGCTTTGTATACTGATTAACAACATCTCTGTAAAGAAATGAAAATTTAATCAAAAACCAAAGATCGCAATAAGTGGGAGGAGAATGTGATAGCCTAATGCGCCTTCTGGAGTAGAAAAAATCAAGATAAAAAAGATACCACTGACACAATGCATATACATATTTATTGGCTATGAGATCAATAGCAAGTTTACTGACCTTAAGACAGTAGTTCTTGTTGCAAAGCTGAGGGAAATGTTTGGTTGGTGTGGAAGAGGAAAATAAACTTGCTAGTGTTTTATTATACAGAAATTATACCTGAATCTCAATGGCCCGAATTTTTTTTTGGAATTGTCCATAGAGAGGGATGCAAACCTGCCTGCTGCAGCAGTGGCCATGTTTTGTGTAATTCAGTATAAAATATGGAATATCAAATATACTGAACTCCATAGATGTCATTAAATGTTCCAGCAACCTCTGTTCACCAACTGGGTTATTTCCAAAGGATACTCACTTATCCATGATGAAAATAGCTTGCCATGGGCAACACAAGAAATACTTGATTTGAATAAGTCAAAAGTAAAAAAAAAAAACTTTATACAAATGATACTCAGGTATTGCATTTGGTCTATAATGTATCAAATGTTATGGATGCTACAGCATTGTATCATTTGTACAAAGTTGTTCTTTTATTATCTCACCTGATCATGGGTTCTATAACACCATTATCTCACTTGATCTTGGGTTCTATAACACCATTATCTCACCTGGCCATGTGCTATATAATAATATTATCTCACCTCGCCATGTCCTATATAATAACATTATCTCAATTGACCATGTGCTATTTAATAACATTATGTCTCACTTGGCCATGTGCTATATGATACTATTATCTCATATAATAACATTATCTCACTTGGTCATGTGCTATACAATACTATTATCTCACTTGGTCATGTGTTCTTTAACACCATTATCTCATCTAGCCATGTGCATTGTATTTACATTTCCCACAGCTGTCTTCTACCAACTCAAGTGTTAATCTAGACAGTGTTTATATAAAGTATAAATGAAGTTCTTCATTTGACACAGGGATTAATATCATCAGCATGTGGGTCTGGTAAAAGGCCCAGTTCCCAATGCAAAATTTACTATTTTTTCCCCAAATTTTAAGCAAAATTTCCGTATCATTTTTAATACACTCAATCAAAACTTCCATGTCTTCAAATGAAACTCATGTTGTCAGATGAATAAATTTTTGTACCTTATTTTTACAAGTTAAATAAAAAAAAAGTTACAGTAAAACCTGCCATAGCAGCCACCTCTATATAAGGATTGCCTGTCTATAAAGGCCAGTTTTGAAAAGTACCAAGACTGCTTAATTCAAATCAATCTAACCTCTGTACAAGGGTCACCTGCACATAAAGGCCAGTATTTGCTGGTCCATTGGATGGCCCCTATATACAGGTTTTACTGTACATTTTTCACAATTTGGCTAATTTGGACGTAAAATTTCCAACCAAAATGACACAGGACCCTGTACAATAAGGATCTATTAATCACTGTGACATCACACAATGATGTTACTTCAGTCATAACATGTCACACCAAGATATATCATTCAGAAACACTCTATATTATTTTTCTACCTTGAACTTCACTGCTCCATCATAATATGCAAATATACTGAATGAATTCTTGTTAGACTACATTTCTTTTTAATAATAACAACAAATGCATTCTGACAAGCACTCATTCGTTAAATAATACCATTATCTCACCTGGCCATGTGTTCTATAATAGTATTAAGTAAATAAAATCCTTCATGATCATTGGTTTTTGAGGCAATCAGTTTCTGGAAAACCCCTAGGAGTCCATTCTGTTTAAAGAAATATACAAACTACTTAATCTTCAGAAAATTGATGATTAATAAAAAAAATTCATGAATATGTCATCACATCCAAGCTGTGTCCCATTCCATTAGCAGATAAGAAGAAATCAATTCAAATTTAACATTATATAATCAAGATGATGATATTCTGATGATTTTTGTTCTCAGAAATTGAGACTAAAAGCAATCTGTAGACCTATAATTGCTATATCACAACAGTGACTTTGGCTAGATGCTATGTCTGTAGACCTGTAATTGCTATATCACAATAGTGACTTTGGCTAGATGCTATGTCTGTAGATGTTCTTGTTGACCTTCATAAAAGTTGTGATTATCCATGGATTTCATTTTGTGCCAACAACTCACATCAATTTCTTAGTGACTTTGGCTAGATGCTATGTCTGTAGACCTGTAATTGCTATATCACAATAGTGACTTTGGCTAGATGCTATGTCTGTAGATGTTCTTGTTGACCTTCATAAAAGTTGTGATTATCCATGGATTTCATTTTGTGCCAACAACTCCCATCAATTTCTTAGTCACAAATATATGGCCAGTGATTTTCCGTTTCAGATTTGCTTCAATTCTGTTTTCAATTTTGGTTAATTCCGTTTTTTTTCTGTTTTCATAGGAAAAAGAACTAATAGTCATACTTTCAATATTCTGCCACACCAATTTAATGATAGATTTAAATAGGGAATTAAATAAAACATATACATGTATATGCAACACTATGTTCTTATGCTTTTAAAATATTTGATAAATAATTTGTAAGTCTGTAGGCCTATACTCATATACATGTAGGTAACAGGTTTTGTTGGAAATTGTACAGGTAATTTCTAAATACTTATTTTTGCTTGAATTTATCACCTAACTTAGAACAAGTCTGTGATGTTATATTTGGTGTTTTTACTTAAGATAAACTAAGTAGATCTACATGTACATGTATTTAATTTTTAGTCTTTTATTTATTGTATCAACACTAGCGTAATCTATACTATGCTGACAGACTTTGCAAAATTAAACGTCACCATCCTCATAAAGATTCCATAGAAACTATCATAGTTCACTGTCAAAAACGTCAAGGTGTGAACATGTGTTTGTGTTGGTAACAAAAAACAGCTGTCAATCGAGCGGTATGTCGTAAAAAGTTAGGATGGATTGTACATTGTGAAATTTTACTATAAATTATAAAAATTGGTGTATACTAAGAAATTGAAATAAACATTATGAAAACCTAATTCAAGTTATCAAATTAAAGCTATTTTTGTTTTAGGAGACACCGGATCGGCAGATGTCAGTCAGAACTGATGTTATGACAATCGAAATGAATGCCCTTATCTTTCGATATGTAAATGTATTGAAGTTTATAACACACGGAAATATCATACTAGTTCACAATTTAATCAATTCTATCTCATGTTTGAATTTTTAAAGATTTTTCAAAAATGCGAATTCTGTTTCAGATTGCTGATTCCGCGAGTCTGTCCGCGATCGCAGAAAATCACTGGCCCTACAAATAAACTTTTAAGACACTGAACTAAGACAGAATAAATTAACAGTGTAAATTTACTAGACTATCAGCTCCTACCTGCTTAGATAGACACTGCTGCACTAGGACAGAATAAATTGACAGTGGAAACTTACAAGACTATCAGCTCCTATTTGCTTTGATAGACACTGCTGCACTAGGACAGAACAAATTGACAGTGAAAACTTACAAGACTATCAGCTCCTATTTGCTTTGATAGACACTGCTGCACTAGGACAGAATAAATTGACAGTGAAAACTTACAAGACTATCAGCTCCTATTTGCTTTGATAGACACTGCTGCACTAGGACAGAACAAATTGACAGTGAAAACTTACAAGACTATCAGCTCCTATTTGCTTAGATAGACACTGCTGCACTAGGACAGAATAAATTAACAATTTAAACTTACTAGACTATCAGCTCCTATCTGCTTAGATAGACACTTCACTAGGACAGAATAAATTAACAATTTAAACTTACTAGACTATCAGCTCCTATCTGCTTAGATAGACACTTCACTAGGACAGAATAAATTAACAATTTAAACTTACTAGACTATCAGCTCCTATCTGCTTAGATAGACACTTCACTAGGACAGAATAAATTAACAATTTAAACTTACTAGACTATCAGCTCCAATCTGCTTAGATCCTTTCCCAATGTAAGCCTGAATTAATCTAACTAATGGAGTGATATTCCCTGGTCTTTCCCAAAGAGCTGGGGCCAAAAGATGTGGGAATAGCGCTATGTACGTTTCTGGAATCATTTCTCCCTGACAATGGTCGACTAACAGCGACAATATTTGGAATACATATGGAATAAATTCTGCAAATAAAGATCAAACAGCAAAATAACATAGGTAATGAATTAATATCAGAATCACAGATAACAGTCTTAATATTCTTGATGTCCAGGAGACAATATACAAATCTGATGAACATTGGACAAACACAGATCTCTGGAAATTTAGAAGTGGGATAAGGTGTCATACAGAACTTGTATAAATAGTCAGTATTCACTCAGTCCCTGGTACTATGATTTTTAATATCAGATCCTTTACAAACAATAGCTACAGTTTGTCCAGTGTTCTAAATGTATATTCTAAACTTATTGGCAAAACCATATAAAAACAGTGAATATCATAGAACATTGATTACAAAAATAATCTGGCTCTATTGCTAGACAACTACAAACTGCATATCAATATTAGCATTTAGCAGCTAGAAATTTAGAGTGATCAAATATTACAAAGCTAATCTCAATACAATATTTTACATATCCCTAATTAAACTGACCTCAATAAATTGTCTTTACTATAGAATTTAAAACAGACTTACAATAGACCAAGTCCGAAACATGGCCACATTTGCAAAAACACATGAGCAATCTAAATTCCAAAGCATTGGATGTGCCTTAAAATCACAGAATATAAATCATTCAAGTTTTGGGTGTGATGTAAAAGCATTAGAAGCAGATAAACTTGACCTCATAGTCACATAAGCAAATATATTTCTCAACTTTCTTGAGGTGAGCAAAACAGTGAGATCTGCTCAAATCCCGGCATATAAAAACAATCAATTAAATATGTTTACCTTGAACATCTTGCTGAAGTATCTCTGTAAATGGCTGAAATAGAGCACCCTCAAACTGGACAACTGCCTCAGGACTGTGTTTACATGTTGTTTTAATTGCAATACAAAGAGATTCAAACAGATAGTGGTTGAAATGGGGCTTGCTGGGATTCTGAAATTGGTAAAGCAGAATGATATTCAAATTAAACATACTATAAGTGTGAAAATAAAAGGAAAACAGAACAAGAGTTGTCAGAAGACAACAAAGCTCGTTGAAATGGGGTAAAATTGTCAAACTAAGTATTTGGTCCACAGTTATCAGAATTTAAGGTCAAGGATTTGTAAATATTTTTTATTCCTTCAGCTCAGGTTAAAAAAAAAGTCTAAGGTCAAGGTCATTAGGTCAAAATTCAAAGTACCAAATGAAAGCTCTGGTCATAAGAAATCTATATGTGAAAAATTAAATCCCTATCCCTCATAGTTTTAAAGTTATAGCAGAGTCTGAAAAGTAGGTCAAAGTCCAAGGTCACAACGTCAAATGTCAAGGTACCAAATGAAAGCTTTGGTCATAAAAAATCTATCTATCAAATATCAAACCCCAATCCCTCATGATTTAAAAAATATAGCTGAAGTGAAAGTTTTTAATAAATGCTCTGAACAAGGCAATTGATTTAGGTGCAGTCTGATGTAAACAATACCTTGTAGCAGTGACTTGATAGCGGTTTGATTTTTTTTTTTTTTTTTTTTTTGCAAAACTGAAATGTACTATGAAAGGCAAATGACAGAAAACTTAGTTGGAGTATTCAAAAGATTTTATTTAGCACAATGGTATCAAAATACAAAATACAATGAGCATTGATTCACTCATGTCAATTCATTTTACCCCATTTCAATTGCAGTCTATTATCACAACAACTTACCTTGCTGGCTTGAGCCATTTGTTCTGTCAAAAACTTCATTAACTGTGGCATGAAAGCAATCACCTGTTCCTGTAAAGTTGACATGCTTCTCATAAGTGCTGTAAAAATTGCCAAACAAATACATTCATCATCATTATATTGAATGTGCAACTTCATTAAGAAAATAAGGACCATAAGGTACCTCAAGATCATGAGATATTCTTAGGCTCAGTCAAAATTTTAGTTACCAATTTATTATCAGATTATATCAGTCATAATGAAGGTTATCATTTTTAACTGTAGATTTTATCACAGAAAAGTGTATATCCCAAAGATAAATATGAAAATTAAAATAAAAAATAAAAATGTGCCTAACCTTTCAGTATGTTAAAAGAGTACTGAAGATCCGAGTTACTGTTCATATCATAAAAATAATAACAAAAAGACCTAATTTGATATCTGTATGACCTCTGGTTATCTGCAAGACCTACTCTATTGATATCTAACTTTTTGTCCCTAATGCTTTCACTGCAATCTGCTTTCAATGACTATACTAAAGATAAGCTCTAACTTTGTTGAGCATTACCCTCAAAAGTGAATCAATATGAACTATCATTACCTTTCATAATGTATTCATTTTCTGTGGAACCAGGGTGATTCATGGCTTCCACCAGATTCCTGATAAGTTCTTGAGCATGAGGTTGTATCTCCTTATTTGATATTCTGAAAAGGTAAGAAAATCATTCCTTTTAAATGACATTAATATCTATTTCAATATCAGTTGGAAAGTTACAGTTCAAATCTTTATAGTCCATGCTACAGCAGCAGCATTGCGGTTTTTATCTTAGAATTGACACATAATGACCGATTATTGCAAAGAAAATACCACGTCTATTTGGTACTTTTATGAAAATTCTACAACTTATATCAATGAAACTGCAACAATATGAATATGAAAAGAAAATTTATTCTTTAACTGAAAGTCAGGAACTCAGGGCAAAATATATACCAACCACAATGATATGGAACCAGTGAAAATGGGATGATAACAGGGTTTTCCTACATCCTAAATTCTGGATCCAGGGTCCGAAAAAAATGGGGAAAAATTCAACATTTTAACAGAAATGGAATAGCTTAATTTGACATATTTGTTTGAAAATATTGTATTTTTTATTTTGAAACTGGGAATTTTTGTAAATGTTTTGGGAAAATACATGCCAATTTTGAATTGACATGGTTCCTGTCATGCGCATATGGTTCGTCAATGACCCAAAAATGGTCTAGGAAAAATCCCTGAAAATAATACCAACCACAATTAACCAGTGTTTATTATATCTTTCTGTTAAAAAATCTTGTGGAATCTGATTGTTTGAAAATATTGATTTTTTAGAAATGTGAAAATGTTTTGGGATCAATGTCACCCGCTCAATTAACACTGATAAAGAAGCCAGGATGACATTAAAAAAAATATCACATGCGCCAATGTCATGCGCATATGGTTCGTCCCAGTGAGACAGGGTGACATTAAAAAAAATGTCACATGCGCCAACATTATGCGCGTACGGTTCGTCCCAGCGAGAGATTTTCGTCGTAGCGAAAACGTTTGTAGGCTATTTGCTTTGTATCTTTTAGCTTGCTGGTTAATAATTGAGATGTAAAATATCTATGGCACACCATATAATAAAATAAATATTACATTCATGAGAGGGTGATATTGCATATTTTCATCCCTCGCAAAGTATTGTCGACCGAGGTGAATACTTCCTTGGAGTGAAAATATGCAATATCACCTTCTCATGAATGTAATATTTATATAATATTAATTATCATAATACTTTATAGATAGATACATTCCTGGTTAGACACCATTACATGTGTCCTGTCCTAACAGGAGATGTCAGAAGACAACTTAACTAGTATGATTATCGGTCTTCTCCTAACCATTCAAAATTGTCTAGATGTTGGTTTCACTCAAAAACACACAATATTTTGTACAGCAAATTGTCCATACTTACAAAGGTCCTCCCTCTGGATTTCTGACCATGAATATTCTCTCGAGTGTATGTGCAGCATATGTGTGGACCACCCTATTGGGACATTTTAAAAGTCGTATTAAATGTGGAATACTGCCTAAAAGGGCTTCTTTTGGCATCTGTAAATGATACAAAAATATATCTAGTAAAATCATACAGACAAAGTTAATACAACACTTTTTGTGAAAGTACAGAACATCACAAGACAATCATAACTTCATCATGAAATTACGTTTCTACTGCCTTATTTGTGAGTGAAATATACATACCATCTTTGAGATATTATCAATTGACTCAAGACAGGTTTCACCAGTCAACAGAGGATTTTCACTCCTTTGTAACATCTGATTCCACATCTGGTTTCCCCACAAGAATGATTTTACTTATGATTCCATTGGTAGAAACAAAGTAATACACTGACTAAGTATTTATCTCCACTCACTTGATGACAAGGATTCAGTGAAGTACAGAAATGCCGTACATAAGATAAATACATTTTGTAAATAAGACAAGATGTGCTTGGTAAAATTTGGGAACTGAGGTGGGAGATGAGTAGGGGAATGGAAGGAGGTTCCAATAGAAAAACATGCACACCAGAATTTTCTTTCCCAGCACATTTTATTTTCTGAGTCTTATCTATTTATGGACATTTATTTACATATGAATTGATAAGAGTATATTGTTGAAAATTATGATTCACGTTTTTCTATATAATATTGTCAATACAACATTTGGTTCAAATAATTGAATATCAAAAATAAAAATAGTTGGTTGAGAAGGCAGACCATTTAGCTTGCCTGTTTTATGCTTGTTATAATATGGGTCAAAATTAAGCTCAGCAACCAGCATCCCCCTGCATTGTTGAGTAATGACCCTAGACAATGAACATGTGAAGTTTCATGGCTGTAGCTGCAGTACTTTGCTCACAATGGACTGAAACAAAAACCTTAACGCAGTACTATTCATAAAGTAAATGACTAAGTCCAGAAGTACAGCTAAATATTTGGGCCAAAATTAGGCCACAGTAACCAGCATTCCCCTGTATTCATGACTATAGCTGCAGTACTTTGCCCACAATGGACTTAAAACAAAAACGTTAACACAGAAAAAGGCCATCATCGACAAAGCAGTGACAGCAATGGCTCTTCTGTTCCTCAAACAGGTGAGCCAAAAATAGCCCAGTTGTTTGTGCAACAAGGTCCTGCCACCATAAACTCAAGACTGAGAATATTCTAAACTTGGCCTGCTCACCCATCAGATTTTAGGATAAGCTAAATTTGAGAAAGATTTTTAAACTAAGTAATTCTTAAGTAGTTTTATGTTGCTAGGCCCAGATCACATCAGTTCAATTCCTTGTTTTACTGGTGTTTTACTAGCATTTTTACTGGTGTTTTACTAGCATTTTTACTGGTGTTTTTCAGGGATTGAAGAGGACCTAAATGAAAAAATAGGAAACACTATCTTAGCCCCAGCAGGCCGAGGGATCAGGGGCTGCCAAGGCCCCTGGAACCCCAGCACCCCTGAGAAGCCAGGAAAGCAATTCCAGCCAATTCTGAGACAATATCATACACTTTTCTCACCAGTATCAACTTCAAGTTAAAACCTTCATAAATGTAAATAATTGTTTTTCATGCAATGCGACTCGCTAAAAATAATAGAGAGTGCAGCTCATAGATAACATGTGTACATAACATAGAAAGTGACAGGACTGTGTCAGAAGCTGTACACTGTAGAGCCTAAAAAATCTCCAGCCAAGATGGCCGATGACAGACCACATCAACCGGATGCTTACCAGTTACTCTATTCAAATCAAACGTTTTTGAGAATTTTTATGGTCATATTTTGCAGAAGTACTTATGTTCTAAATATTCAACATCACAATTAAATTGTGATGTCATTTTGCTGGACAGGTGTTGCTGTGAGAGCGAACAGACTCCAAATGAATGCTTTTTCCCTACATTTGTAAAACAAGGAGCTGTGCTCGCTTTCAAGGCATTGCTTTAGTTCATATTAAGTATGCAAGTAGCCATCCCTGGTAAATCTAGTTTCCAGATATATCAGAAAAGTAAACATCCGATGCAGCCTTTCCTGTAACCACTGCCACTTGACCTTATTTTTAACATCTTTATCAATGTCTTTGATAGAAGAGGATCTTTCAACTTATAGTGACTGCCAGCCAAAACATGTGTCTAAAATAAGACACTTTCATTGCACATTTAACCCTCTTCAAGCCAATCAAAAATGGTGTTAGTAAAGCTAGTTATAGCATAGTCTTGATCTATAAAACATTTGTGTATAAAGCAACCACACACTCTCATTGGACATAACAGAATTGAAGACGATCTATCTTCAGGAAAATGGTGGTAAAGACTAAACATTGAAATGGTCAAAGTTCAGAAAATCTGATTGGCATTACGGAAATCAATAAAAATCAGAATTCTGGCAAAAATCAGAAAACTTACATCCCTGTGTTTGACTAGTGTTGACTGGTGTTTAACTAGCTTTGACTGGTGTTTTACTAGTGTTTAACTAGCTTTTAACTGGCTTTGACTGGTGTTTAACTAGCTTTGATTGGTGTTTTACTGGTGTTTGACTGGCATTTTATTTACTGGTGTTTTACTAGTGTTTAACTGGTGTTTTACTAGTTTTGACTAGTGTTTAACTAGATTTGACTTGTGTTTTACTGGTGTTGACTGCTGTTTGACTGGTGTTTGACTGGTGTTTGACTGGCATTTTATTTACTGGTGTTTTACTAGTTTTGACTAGTGTTTAACTAGATTGGTGTTTTACTGGTGTTTGACTGGTGTTTTACTGGTGTTTGACTAGTGTTTGACTGGCATTTTATTTACTGGTGTTTGACTAGTGTTTTACAGGTGTTTAACTGGTGTTTTACAGGTGTTTTATTTACTGTTTTACTGGTGTTTTACTAGTGTTTTACAGGTGTTTGACTGGCATTTTATTTACTGGTGTTTTACTAGTGTTGATTGGTGTTTTACTAGTGTTTACTAGTGTTTAACTGGTGTTTGACTAGTGTTTGACTGGCATTTTATTTACTGGTGTTTGACTGGTGTTGACTACTGTTTAACTAGCTTTGACTGGTGTTTTACTGGTGCTGACTGGTGCTTAACTAGCTTTGACTGGTGTTTAACGGGTGTTGACTGGTGTTTGATGGTGTTTGACTGGCAATTTATTTACTGGTGTTTTACTGGTGTTTTACTAGTGTTTTACAGGTGTTTAACTGGTGTTTTATTTACTGGTGTTTGACTAGTGTTTGACTGGCATTTTATTTACTGGTGTTTTACTAGTGTTTGACTGGTGTTTTACTAGTGTTTTACTGGTGTTTACTAGTGTTGACTGGTGTTTAACTAGCTTTGTCTGGCGTTTTACTAGTGTTAAACTGGTGTTTGCCTAGTGTTTGACTGGCATTTTATGGTGTGTTTTACTAGTGTTTGACTGGTGTTTTACTAGTATTTGAGCAGTGTTCACTAGTGTTTGACTGGTGTTTACTAGTGTTTCACTGGTGTTTTACAAGTGTTTTACAGGTGTTTTATTTACTGGTGTTTTACTAGTGTTTGACTGGTGTTTTACAGGTGTTTTACTAGCTTTGACTGGTGTTTTACTGGTGTTTTACAGGTGTTTAACTGGTGTTTTACAGGTATTTTACTAGTGTTTTACAGGTGTTTACTAGTGTTTTACAGGCATTTAACTAGTGTTTTACATGTTTTTTACAGCTGTTTACTAGTGTTTTACAGGTATTTTACTAGTGTTTTACAGGTGTTTACTAGTGTTTTATTTACTGGTGTTTTAACACCAGTCAATAATTTTTCAGTTATGCAATGGTAACCAATATATACTAGTTGAAGAGAGAACCTGATTTCAATGTACCTGTATTTGATTTTTGAATTTTGTTTTATGCCAAACTCAATAATCTTTCGGTCATGTAGTGGCAGCCAGTTTTTTAGTGATGGGGGGTAGAACCTGTAGAACCTGATTACAATGTACCAGAGAAGAGACCACCAGCTTTCCGCAAGTAAACTGGCAAACTGTCTCACAAAATCAGCATGGGTTCCAGCGGGGCTCAAACCCATGCTGACTACAGGTGAGAGGCTTCACGTTTTAAAATGTGATGCTCTAACCACTTGGCCACTGAGGATCCCCAATGTACCTGATAAATAAGCTGATTAAGTAGGCATTCCACAAGTAAACTGACAAACTTTCCACAGGTGACTACTTTTACTTACCTGACTTCTGAAGATCATTAGATACTTGATTGCATCAGCTTTTAATATCAGGCTTGTAGTAACTGAAATAGAGATTCCACAAAATGTTTTGTACAGAGTATTCATAAACAGTTATGATATCAGAAGATGTGTATGTCAAATGTAATA
Source organism: Atrina japonica (assembly GCA_030159075.1). NCBI lineage: Eukaryota > Metazoa > Mollusca > Bivalvia > Pterioida > Pinnidae > Atrina > Atrina japonica. The sequence continues at coordinate 37,861 of BROG01001015.1, read as the reverse complement.
CTGTTACAGTAAATATTGTTGTCTTTGAATTTGAGGTTATTATATATGGTACACTCGGGAAATTTAAACCAAATTCAACCTGCATGTATCAAACGCTCCTATGCTAAAACACATACATAAATGACTGATCTGAGAAAACTAAGCGTGAAATAATGTCATTAAGAAAAGCAAAAGGCAGTAATGACAATACAATCCTGACCACAAACAGAAATAAAAATTAACTTTCATGGTAGGCCAGACAGAGACTCTTCAGCAAACTTTCCATTATGATGTCACAATTAAATTGTCTGTCAAACATTAGTGTGATTATGACATCACAATTGAATGACAATAAAAATAGGTCAGTTGTCAGGATTAATGGTGTGTAGATCCAACATTGATTCATTTGATACATTGTTGATGTCCCATCACCAGATATAGGTCACGTGCCAATGTAGTGAGGCTTCTAAACATACCACACTTGCCATTACACCTTAGCTTGGTTGTAACCTGCAAAGACATGTGACTTTCATTTCTGGTGCTGTTGAACACTTTGTATAGGAAAGGTTACTACTTTTTTACAGTCTTTTTCAGACATAATTTTGGGTTATAAAAAGAAAGTAGGAAAACATAGGTTGCAAAACCCTATTGCCGGGTCTGGGGCTGCAAAGGCCCCCAAAAGCTCTGGATAAAATGGTGCAAAATCTTGCATTCTTGTCATTTCCTGACACCTCAAATGACTACAAAAAATTAAGATTTTTTTAGAAATATCTTTTTACTCCCATGTGCCAATGGAACTAAATTTTTGTCACTTCCAAAACATGTGATGAAACTTGGTTTTTATTAATTCAAATTCATCATGAGATATATATGACTTATAAATTTAAATTTATCACGAGATATTAATTGATTTATAAATTTAAATTCATTGTGAGATTAAATTCATCATAAGATATTGATTTATAAATTTAAATTCATCATGAGATATTAATTGATTTATAGATTTAAATTCATCAAGAGATATTTTAAATTAATTTATTTTAATCAATATTAGCTGTAGATATTACTTGTTCAAGTGCCAAAAGAACCTGAAGCTGAAAAGCCGTAGTTACCTGTACAATTAAGTGCCGAAATGACCAAATTGGTGCCAATATTACATAATGCTGAAATTATTAAAATTTGTTAAAGGTATTTCCAACTTCAGAGGAGTAGTTGGTGTCTGCAGGCTGAACTTTTGCCCCGTTATGGGCCGATTTTAAGCTATAAATATAAATAACTGAACAGGGTGAAAAAAAGACAGTTTCTGCAATGTTTATTGTTAAAGAAACAATTTTTCATCAACAAAATTAAGGACTAAAGTAGCGATGTAGCAAAACGATCTATCACCAATTTCACTTACAGACATCAATGCTTTTGGTAATGGATAAAACTTTGTTTTTTTTTTGTTAAAAAGTAAAGTTTCGTCATAATTCCTTTAGTTGTTTCAGAGAAGTTTACGGATGGATGCCAGACAGGGGGTGATATACAATAGCTCACTTGAGCTTTCGACTCAGGTGAGCTAAAAAAAAAAAAGGTTGAAAGTCAGAAAACGGACAAGAAAAAAATCAAATTTCCGCTTTAAATTGGAAAAAATCATTTCTGAGTCTTAGGTATGACACAGTACTGGGTATCAAACTGGGAACCTTCAGCTTGACACAAACTGACCAAAAAGATGACAAGGAGAAAATTCAATATAAACAGAATAGTAGTTAGAAATAACAGAATGTTTAATTTACCATCAGCCTGTTGTAAATCAGGTAATATATGAGACTGGAAAAAGTCAGTTATGTTGACTAAATTGCTTGTCTGCGTAATGCCACGCTGAAAACCAATAGAATCAGTGGTTAAAAATCAAGATGCCAATTAAGAAGCAATACCTAACAAGCAATTACTATAACATCTAACAAATATACCACAAACAGTACATAATATGTTTATCATGTTTGTCTTTTTAAGGATTTACATCATAAAAAGCAAATTTAGATGTTTTGTTTACTTTGTTAATTTCTCCAAAGTGACCTAGATATCGGAGGTCTCAGATCTGTTTAGAATGTAAAGGATATACATGTACACATTTTTACTTTTTTTAGAAGACCTACCTTTTGAGTCTGAGCTTTTGCAGCTAATGATGTGACTAGGTATATAGCAACATCTTTTGATTTCCAGTTTGCAGGTGGATTCGAGGCATATTCCTGGAAAAAAAAAGGATAATTAATCAATAGTTAGTGTAGACACAATCTGACATAAACAAAGATTACTGAATCATTATAATTGTCGTACTAGTCCCCCATATTTAGAGGTAGGGGACTAATGCACTTACTAAACATAAAGTTTTAGTTGATGACAGCACCATATGACACCCCAAGCACCAGTCAATACATGTTTAATATGCTAAAATACATAATATACTCCTGTGAGCAAAATTTGAAAGTGGATCTCAAAAATCATCAATGATAAATGAAAATAACATCAATGATCTCAAATATTTTGTAAATGTGCGAAAATTAAATCTAGATTTTCTCTACTAAATCGAATGTACATACTCAATCACAAAGAGAACTGCAAAATTTCTGATGTTTTACTTGTTTTACGCCACACTCAACAATTGTTCAGTTATAAATATGGCGGTGGCCTGTTTTTAATGGTGGAGGAAGAGAGAACCTGGTTTCAATGTACTTGGAAGAGACCACCACCAACCTTCCACAACTTTCTCATGGGGCTCAAACCCAAACTGATCAGAGGTGAAAGATTCTCGTTTTAGAGCATAATGCTTTAACCACACATCCATGGCGAACTAACATATTTCTGAAAACCATGTTCAACATATATATAATACAGTATACCTGGAAATTTTCGCTCCTTGTTATTTTTCGCCCTTGAGCAACATAAAACATATTCGCCCCGTTTTAATTTCGCCCTTTCACTGTTTATAAATATGTTTATTTGTCCGTGTGTAAATCAATCTCGGTCCTTGTAGAAAATATGTAGACTTAGTCAGGGTTCCGTAATGTTTTCAAAACATTTTCGTGTTTGGCGGTGTTTTCCGGAAAACATGTGAATATAAAATAATGAGGGTATCACCAACCCAATTCACTGAGTTATCTTACGGAACCAGGGATAAATAAACATATTTTTCTAGTGCATATATTTAATTTCAATATGGTATCACTGAGTTTTGTTGTGTTGTATTTTTTCAATAACGCTCACAGTTTCCGTAAATAAATCACGCTCTACATGCATATACATGTATGTACATGTACTGTACAGTAGGCGTGTAATTACTAATGTTGAAAACGAACCATTCCAGTCAGAACGACAGTATTGTTTATGCCGTTTTTTTTAGCCCGCTCTGATCAACACATTCAGCTTGTGCTACCCAATTTGTTTAGATCAATTAACACGACCCGTTTGATCTATTGTTCTCTGCAAGTGTTACTTCAGTATTAATCACATGTGTATACAACTACAGGTGTTCTAACTGACTGGAGACAAAAACGACTCAAATGCCACCTCCCGATTGTTTAATAATCCATGCAGCATTTATGAATAAACAAGAATACAGTATTTATGGTTTCTTGATTTTAATGTATCAATTAATTAATACTGTTTTCACCAATGGCTGACTGTGGCAGGTTTTAGAATTATAATCAATATATAGGTTAGGCATTCAGTATGATTTTCAATAATGGCAGCCATTCAAGTGGAAGTTTGACAGCACATGTACTGCATAGCTGAGACGAATAACATCGTCAAAGAACTTGAACAACTGCGTATACATTTTTAATTAAAAAAAACAACAAGGTATCTGTGATATTATTTTATTTCTTTAGATGGAAAATACCTTCAATTAGAATAAAACTGAAGTAAGTCCCAAACTCGGTGATAATGTTAATTTGATCCTGGTCTCATACTTGAATTTTCACAAGATGTCTTCGGGAATATGGGCTATAATTTTTTACCTACCAACTAGGATTCATCTGTAAGTCGGTACCCCTTTTTGAGATCGAAAATTTACTCCAGAAAATCGGACTTATAGGCGAGTTTATACAGTAAAACATGAAAGGACTACAATCAATCAATCATGGACAACACATTGCCCGTTATTTGCCTTTGTACATTAGTGCATAAATTTTCCAATTATGCTTGAAATTTTCACCTTCATCTTAAATTCGCCCTCTTGGTAAAGGGCGAAAATGGCGAAAATTAAATGCGGGCGAAAATGTCCAGGTATACAGTAGGTATGGACCATGTGATGCTAAGTCTCATATATACATACCCCAAGGAGTCCCTGAACATACTGAGAAAAGTTCTGTATAACGGGACCTTCAAATGATTTACACAAAGCTTGAACTAAGTCACATGCAGACCTACGTCTTGTATCCACATCTGAAATGAAAACAGAAGGTAAACAATTTAAAAAAAAATCTTAACAAATAAAACTGAGAGCAAAATCTGATAACGGCACATTCATTCCAACCTTGTCAATAATGTAAGGCAAGAAAATGCTATTCCTTTTTTTCAGTATTGTATACATTTTATTCTCATTTAAAAAATATTTTTATCTGCTACTTTGTATATAAATGAACCATCTACTACAGATCTTCTGTCCATGAAAAATCAGGAAAAAAATAATGACATCTTTACCATGTTACAATATTAGTGACGACAGACATTCTAAATTAAGTGACAAATTGTGAGATAGTAACATGAATTTTGCACCCTATCATAGGAAGCTGATTTCCCAATATCTATAAAAATTTGCTGTAATTCCCAATTCAATAGGCCTAGACCCCATTCATAAGAGAGTATGGAAAATCCCTGAGTAGAGTGTTTGGAATTTTACACCTGTACATCCCTTTCATGTGATAATGCAACGATGTTCCTTTAGTTCCTGCCAAAAGCGAAACTGTTTATTTTGAATCGACTATTGTCAGATGACATAAAATATCAGGGCCCGAAGTCACCAAATTTACTCAATACTCAAGCTCAACTAACTTTTCACGATTTTAAGGTAAAAAAATGCAAACTTTATTCTGTAACTGGACATGTTTGTATATTGTCAGCAAACAATTGTAAATAATAATAAAAAATATTGCTCATTTGAAGAAAACTTCAGATATATTAAAAAAATATTTGAGTACGTACTCAAATCTTGAGTACCGTACTCAACGTATTTATTCGTTTTTACAGGTAAATCGTATGTGTGACCAAAAATTTATATGTAAATAATTAAAAATCATAATACATTTCCTAATCACTAAAATCCAAAAATTGTGTAAACAATTTTATAGTCAAAATAATGAAATAAAAGTTGAGCTTGAGTATTGAGTAAATTTGGTGACTTCGGGCCCAGGTCTTTATCCTACAAGTCAAACTTTGTAAAATAACAACAACAACACACCTGATCCTTCAATATCTCTTCTTATGTATTCTTCTGGATCATCTTCAAATAATTCTTCATCAGCAGCTGAAAGTAAACATTTACTAATGAGTCATATACATCTATACTAAGATTAAAACAAGAGGCCCAAGGGACCTTAAGTCGCTCACCTGGCAAAAGTTATCAACATTGCAGAAAACATAAAAAATGTGTGAAAGATAAAAAGGCTAATAAACATGAAAAACAGTAGGTTCATTGGGCCTTAATAATCATCTGAGTGAAATGCATTTTATTGACAATATACTGAAAAGCAACCAAAAGCATAAAACATTCATTGAAAAGGAGAATTAACTTGAATAAGGATAGACTTGCCTTGCCGACTTTTTTATAGATCTTTCAAGATACATGTAATGTGTAACAACAGTCGAAAACATGCAAATCCATTTAAAAGGGGAAATAACTTTCACAAGGATCACCCTCACAATTTCAGCACAAAATTTTTTTTGTAAATCTTTGTGGTGATCACTGGATAATAGGGAAAAACAGTCCAAAACATTAAAATATCCACTTAAAAGGGTAAATAACCCCCATAAGGATCAACCTGATAATTTAATTCCTGCATACTTAAGATTTTTGCTTCTATCTCTTTTTCTCTATCTATTATACTTTTCAAGATAATAGGACAAAATGGTCAAAAACATGAGATAGTGAGCTTTAGACCGGATTTCATCAAGACGTTAGTCTTCAAAATTGAGCTTTAGACCATATTTCAACAAGAAGACAGTCTTCAAAATTGAGCTTTAGACCAGATTTCAACAAACGTCAGTCTTCAAAATTGAGTTTTAGACTAGATTTCAACAAGACGTCAGTCTTCAAAATTGAGTTTTAGACCGGATTTCAACAAGAAAACAGTCTTCAAAATTGAGCTTTAGACCGGATTTCAACAAGAAGACAGTCTTCTAAATTGAGCTTTTGGCCGGATTTCAACAAAACAACATTCTTTAAAATTGAGCTTTAGACCGGATTTCGAAAAGGCGTCAGTTTTCAAAATTGAGCTTTAGACCAGATTTCAACAAGGTGTCAGTCTTCAAAATTGAGCTTTAGACCGGATTTCAACAAGAGGTCAGTCTTCAAAATTGAGCTTTTGGCTGGATTTCAACAAGAAGACAGTTTTCAAAATTGAGCTTCAGACCAGATTTAAACAAGAAGACAGTCTTCAAAATTGAGCTTTAGACCAGATTTCAACAAACGTCAGTCTTCAAAATTGAGTTTTAGACTGGATTTCAACAAGACGTCAGTCTTCAAAATTGAGCTTTTGGCTGGATTTCAACAAGAAGACAGTTTTCAAAATTGAGCTTCAGACCAGATTTAAACAAGAAGACAGTCTTCAAAATTGAGCTTTAGACCAGATTTCAACAAACGTCAGTCTTCAAAATTGAGTTTTAGACTGGATTTCAACAAGACGTCAGTCTTCAAAATTGAGTTTTAGACCGGATTTCAACAAGAAAACAGTCTTCAAAATTGAGCTTTAGACCGGATTTCAACAAGAAGACAGTCTTCAAAATTGAGCTTTTGGCCAGATTTCAACAAAACAACATTCTTCAAAATTGAGCTTTAGACCGGATTTCAACAAGGCGTCAGTCTTCAAAATTGAGCTTTAGACCGGATTTCAACAAGGCGTCAGTCTTCAAAATTGAGCTTTAGACCGGATTTCAACAAGAGTTCAGTCTTCAAAATTGAGCTTTAGACCGGATTTCAACAACAGGTCAGTCTTCAAAATTGAGCTTTTGGCTGGATTTCAACAAGAAGACAGTTTTCAAAATTGAGCTTCAGACCAGATTTAAACAAGAAGACAGTCTTCAAAATTGAGCTTTAGACCGGATTTCAACAAACGTCAGTCTTCAAAATTGAGCTTTAGACTGGATTTCAACAACAGTCTTCAAAGAGTTTTCAGTCTTCAAAATTGAGCTTTTGGCTGGATTTCAACAAGAAGACAGTTTTCAAAATTGAGCTTCAAAACCAGATCTTCAAAACAAGAAGACAGTCAAGAAGACAGTCAAAATTGAGCTTTAGACCAGATTTCAACAAGAGGTCAGTCTTCAAAATTGAGCTTTTGGCCGGATTTTAAGAAGGATTTCAACAAGGATTTCAGTTTTCAAAATTGAGTTTTAGACAGGATTTCAACAAGAAAACAGTCTTCAAAATTGAGCTTTAGACCGGACACAAGGCGATTGCAACAAGAAGACAGTCTTCTTCAAAATTGAGCTTTTTGGCCAAGGATTTCAAAAACAGAAAACAACAGACTCTTCAAAATTGAGCTTTAGACTTCAAAATTGAGGACTGGATTTCAACAAGGGAGACAGTAGACCTTCAAAATTGAGCTTTAGACTGGATTTCAACAAGAAGACAGTCTTCAAAATTGAGCGGATTTTAGACCAGATTTCAAAACAAGACCCGGGTCAGAGACAGTCTTCAAAATTGAGCTTTTGGGCCGGATTTCAATGAGCTTTAGACTGGACAGTCAGTCTTCAAAATTGAGTTTTAGACCAGATTTCAAAATTGAACAAGACCGATTTCAGTTTTCAAAATTGAGCTTTAGACCGGATTTCAACAAGGCGTCAGTCTTCAAAATTGAGCTTTAGACCGGATTTCAACAAGAGGTCAGTCTTCAAAATTGAGCTTTTGGCTGGATTTCAACAAGAAGACAGTTTTCAAAATTGAGCTTTATACTGGATTTCAACAAGACGTCAGTCTTCAAAATTGAGCTTTAGATCGGATCTCAATAAGACGAGTCTTCAAAATTGAGTTTTAGATTGGATTTCAACAAGAAGACAGTCTTCAAAATTTAGCTTTTGGCCGGATTTCAACAAGAAGACAGTTTTCAAAATTGAGCTTCAGACCAGATTTAAACAAGAAGACAGTCTTCAAAATTGAGCTTTAGACTGGATTTCAACAAGAAGACAGTCTTCAAAATTGAGCTTTAGACCAGATTTCAACAAGACGTCAGTCTTCAAAATTGAGTTTTAGACCGGATTTCAACAAGAAAACAGTCTTCAAAATTGAGCTTTAGACCGGATTTCAACAAGAAGACAGTCTTCAAAATTGAGCTTTTGGCCGGATTTCAACAAAACAACATTCTTCAAAATTGAGCTTTAGACCGGATTTCAACAAGAAGACAGTCTTCAAAATTGAGCTTTTGGACGGATTTCAACAAAACAACATTCTTCAAAATTGAGCTTTAGACCGGATTTCAACAAGAAGACAGTCTTCAAAATTGAGCTTTAGACTGGATTTCAACAAGAAGACAGTCTTCAAAATTGAGCTTTAGACCAGATTTCAACAAGAGGTCAGTCTTCAAAATTGAGCTTTTGGCCGGATTTCAACATGAAGACAGTCTTCAAAATTGAGTTTTAGACCAGATTTCAACAAGACGTCAGTTTTCATAATTGAGCTTTAGACCGGATTTCAACAAGGCGTCAGTCTTCAAAATTGAGCTTTAGACCGGATTTCAACAAGAGGTCAGTCTTCAAAATTGAGCTTTTGGCTGGATTTCAACAAGAAGACAGTTTTCAAAATTGAGCTTCAGACCAGATTTAAACAAGAAGACAGTCTTCAAAATTGAGCTTTATACTGGATTTCAACAAGACGTCAGTCTTCAAAATTGAGCTTTAGACCGGATCTCAATAAGACGAGTCTTCAAAATTGAGTTTTAGATCGGATTTCAACAAGAAGACAGTCTTCAAAATTTAGCTTTTGGCCGGATTTCAACAAGACGACAGTCTTCAAAATTGAGCTTTAGACCATCTTAGAATGTGATAACCAAGGAAAGTAAGTTTTTTCATAAGAGATGTAAGTAATCACAATTGAAATTTTTTTAAGTCATATTACCTTTACTATGCAAATTTATGAACCTAGTACCGATATATATTAAATGTATTTTCTCAAACAAAATGCAAAGGTAATTCACTGTGTTTGTCTTTAAGGACAATATTCTGAGAGTAACTTATTAAATATCTCTGATAGAACTTATTTTGCAAGACTGGAGGGAAACACCATTTTTCTCTAATCTCTAAAGATATGCTGCATTGTATGATGTAGTGTTTGGGGAGTCTTTTTTTATAAATACTACTTAGCCAAAGTATGGTGCCAAAATCCTTACTACAAAATTGAACAATTTCAAGTTTAACTGTTGATTTTTTTCAAGATTAGCTAAAAAACAATGTGATAGTCTAATTTTCTGGCATATAACTTTTTTGACCCATATTCAGAGCATGTTTCATGTCTATTACACAATCGTCTACAAGAGAGAATTATAGCATGGACACATACAACTGAATCTGACAAAGACACAGCATGAGTAAGGGAATGCTTGACTGCCAATGACTGGTAAAAGCAAGGCTTTCCTGAAAATTCTCCCAACCCAGTAAACATCCAAACTTACAAATTGCATCATATTTATGGGACATATTTGTTTACTTTTGTCCTTTATATTCAAATGCTAGATTTTTTTCATTCATTTGCACAACTCACAATTTTTAAGAAGCCTGAAATAAAGAGAAACTTACTTCTGAACTGCATATTGGGTACAATAACTTTTTCACATATACTAGCCAGTGTGTTAGGATCTTCAAACAGACTCTTGTATGATGGTCTTTCAGCCACTGAGGCCAGAAACTGTATTGCATTGCTGACCAACTACAAAAAAAAAAATATATACGGTTAAAAGAAAGAAATAATTAATGTTAGATAAGAAATGCATTCAGTCAATTAATAAGAAAAATAAAAATGAAAATTGCATTTTTGTTTCAGAAAACAGTATGTATGATATACAAAGACATTGCTGAGAATGTAAAAGTTGCATCCAGCACTATGTAGTAACATGTAAGAAATGTCTATGATGATGATTTTAAACTTACAGTAGTAGAATATCTTGAGAAATATACAAATGCTGAGGGTGAGAGACACTTTTTAATACATGAGAAACTTATCCATGACTGGCGCTAAAAAAAAGTACCCTTCAGGCTGTGAAAATATATACCCAATCACATTATATCCAGTTAGAAACCAATCCAAGAGTTTGGATTACGGAACTGTGCCAACAAGGCTACAAAGGGACAAGAAATGTGATCAGGATTCAAGCTATGACTTTAACAAAAAAGTAAAAAATATGACATATCAAACTTTGAAGTTTTGTGGAAAATAAAGTTGAAAATTTTCACAAGTACAAATGTATTTGATAAAGGAACAAAAAGGACAGGACTAAAGACTTATTTCTATAGGAAATATGGACAAGACACCCATTAGTTTTGATCCAGACTAGGTGAAGAAATATTTTTATGCAAGAATTTTGCCAAAATTTAATATCTAGAATTTTTCATGAAATGGGGAGAAAATCAAAGAAATCATACAACAAGAGGCCCAAGAGGGCCTGAATCGCTCACCTGAGAACCATTTACAAGTGTGGAAAGAAGACCAAGAATAATATGTACATGTAGGGTAATCTGGCCAAGAAACATAAATATTGTTGTTTTAAGAAATTCATGAAAAACTTTAGAAATTAAATTTTGGCAAAATTCTTGCACAAAAACATTTCTTCACCTAACTACAAGTAAAACACAATAAATGAATGCATCAAAGTGAATGCAAGGAGAGATAACAGAGGAAATCATGCAAAAATGAATGAAGATGACAAAGTCTGTAAAGACCTCAAAAACGCGCCAAAAATTAATATTCCCATTTCTATGAAAAATACCAACTTGAATCATACATTCATGTAGATCACCCAGAAACAATCCGTTTTTCAATTCATGTAGTGGTTCTGGAGAAAAAGATTTTTAAAGTGGTTCTGGAGAAGAAGATTTTTAAAGAGGATACCTTTTGGGACCTATTCTGCCCCACCCCTGGATCCACCCCTTGGCCAATCTGGCTGAAAACTAAAAACTTGGTAAAGGACCTTGAGCACTTGCTTCCTGTAAAGTTTCATCCAAATTCCTTCAATAGTTTTGAAACAAAACCTGATAGTGTGAAAAATGCATCCTCCCCCCTCTTTTTTTTTCAGTCTTAAAAAATTCATTAAAAATTTTAGAAATTAAGTTTAGCAACATTCTTGCACAAAAACATTTCTTCATCTAACTACAAGTAAAACACATTAAATGAATGCATCAAAGTGAATGCAAGAGGTGATAATAGAGGAAACCATACAAAAATGAATGAAAATGACAGTCTTAAAAGACCTCAAAACGCGTCAAAAATTGATATTCCGATTTTTATGAAAAATACAAACTTGAATCATACATCCAAGTAGATCACTCAGAAACAATCCGTTTTAAAGATTATAAAGAGGGGTAACTTTTGGGACCTATTCTGCCCTGCCCTGGATCCACCCCTTGGCCAATCTGGTTGAAAAGTACAAACTTGGTAGCGGACGGGGAGTGATCACTATAGCTCACTTGAGCCTTAGGCTCAGGTGAGCTAAAAATGAATGAAATTTACAAAGTTCAGATGTCAAAAACGTGTCAAAAGTTTATTCAGATTTCAACGAAATTAACAAACTTGAAACATACATCTATGTAGATCACTCGGATATTCAAAAGCGGTTCTGGAGGAGATGATTTTTAAAGAGGGGTACCCCTTGGGGCCTCTTTTGCCCCACCCTGGATCCACCCCTGGGCAGCTCTTGCAGAAATGAACAAACTTGGTAGAGAATCTTGAGTACTTGCTTCCCATAAAGTTTTATTAAAATCCCTTCAGCAATTTTGGAGGACAAGTCAAAAGTGTGAAAAGTTTATGGACAGACAGATTGACAAAAGGCAATCAGAATAGCTCACTCGAACCTTCGTTCAGGTGAGCTAAAAATACTTCATACCAATTTTACAGACAATAGACCTTGTACTTGTAGTTTTCAAGAAGTTAAAATGTTTAATTGTTAACACACGACGACGGATGATGCTGGACGAAATATTTTATACCAATTTTACAGACAATAGGCCTTGTAGTTTTCAAGGAGAAGTTAAAAATGTTTAATTGTTAGCACACGACGGATGACGTCAGATGAGAACCAATTGTAATAGGTTACCTGATTGACCTAATAAAAGTGATAATTTATAAAGAGATTCAGATAATAAATGTATATATATAGTAAACACTTGTGGACTAATAATCAAAATTAATATTCTTGGGTTATTTTTTTTCAAACAATACAGATGTAGATCTATCCATAAGTTTCATGATGTTTCAATCCATCAGTCATTATTATAACTGAGTTGCTATATCACCTTTCAGTGCTTGTTTATTTGTTTATTGTGTTGTTAATTCTTTCAAATGCTCATGCCCATTGGTGAAAACTTTCAAGCCAAAATCCTGTGTTCAATGAGTCACACAAAATCCTGTGTTCAATGAGTCACACAAAATCCTGTGTTCAATGAGTCACACAAAATCCTGTGTTCAATGAGTCACACTGAAATCTCAAGCGTCTAAAAAAACATACCCTCAAGTTATTGAGAGCCCTGTATGCTAACCAAGCCTGAGAGAGACTCAATATATCTAGACTATTATTCTACAGATATGAAGAAAGAGCAACAATGTATATATATATATATATATATACATATATATGTATGTAGATAATTACTACATACACCTAACACCATGTTTTTCTATATGTACATACCAAGTCATACTTCACTTGCTGTCCTGTGGTCACCAGAAGGTTCCATATTGCAGTCACAAAGTTCGGTAACTGTGGTGAGAATTCCTCATCATATTTCTGAGCATACAATGCAACATTATCACATATCTGAGATTTGACCTGCTCAAGTAAACCAGCCTCCTCTTCATCCTGTTGAATGTCATACACATATATCATCAAATTCTAGGCAATAATATTTTACCTCTTTTCTTCTTTTATTAAAATATTCACAAAAAACGATAAATTGTCAGTTAAATCCAATTCATACTTTCACAAACAAGTTCAAAGAATGGAATCAAGATATTGTAACAGTGCGTTGAAGTGTAGACAGAAAAAATTAGCACTAACCTCAGTCTGCAGCAACTTGTTGTCCGCACTCAATAATGTGAGAAAATGGGTCATCCATGTGCCCATGTTGTCTTCAAAATGTTCAGGTATGTCCTACATAAGTGCCAATAAATGAGTGTTACTATAATAAGATATGGCAAAACCAATAAAACATAATAAACTGATTTAGTGAGAAACCAGGCCTGGATTTCTCGAAAAAAAAATTAAGTTTTATCTTAAAACTCAAATTTAAACTCAGTCAAGATTTTTCTCAAGTTGCATTTCTTGAAACAAATGTAGTCATTTCTCAGCTGAGTGAAATATTTTACTCAACTGAGTGCCGTTTTCCCTTGCTCTAAGTTGTCCTTTTCGAAACTGCCCATCTTCCAATGGATAAAAAACAACTAAATATTGTTTATTTTGGTCATAATGTTCTCTTTTAATTTAAATTCCGCCTTTAAAATAAATGTAGACCTTAAAATAATCACTAGATCTATCAATTTTCATCGCCAACCATAAATTCAAAACGTAAACATCAACATCTTCATCAAGGGGATCAATAAAGGATAAATAATGTTGGTGTTTATAATATTTTTAACAAATTATATTTATCACTTGAATGAATTTTATACACTACCATAATAGACAAACTAATTTGGTATGTGACAAAAATAAATCAGATACAATGGTAGCAGTATTTAAGTATTTGTATAAGATTTATTTAACCTTCCAGTTGATGTCTATTCATGGGGTTATCATATCACCCATTCCGTGCCCCAAATTGCGTCACAATCACTATAGGGTATAGAATTAGTTTTCTTGCTGGGTGATGACAGGACATGTATTCTGCATGTTTTAAAAAACATTTTAAAGATTCGTTAACTGTGGTCATATATGTCTCTGCTGACGTGCTGTGGATATAGATTTATTTACCGTGTTAAAACATACTTCAACACCCATCGGGCATCGTGTCAACTGTTGTCTTTATTTGATTAGCATTATAAAACACTCATTCCTTGCCTCATTTTAAGTCACACTGACTTCATGCCAGAATTGCCACGAAGTTAGGCCTTGAAGTCATGTCGAAGATCCTTCACATGTTAGGCCTACTTGGTCTCTGTCACACATTTCAAAGATGATAATATTAGGATAGACTTGTATTAAATCCATGAAAGTTACATTGAAACTGAAAAGGACAATTTCAGACATAATATTGGCATGTAAGTCGTATAACATAATTTCCCAAAAGCACCAGACTCGAGTTGGAGTGTATTCACCTGCCTACAAGTCCATATATCACCTGCCTACAAGTCCATATACACGAAATTCTTAATCAGAGGTGTAACCTTTCCCTTTGTTTTATAACCATATTTGAGTAATATATTTTAATTAAGTCTGCTAGATAGGTGACTTAAGTTTTTACTCAACTTAAGCAAAATATTGGACTGAGATTTTTTCGAGAAATGCACCGATTTGAGTTTTCTCAGATTTGAGAGAGAGAAAAAAATCAAATATCTGAGTAAAAACTCAGATTTAAGTCTAAAATTTGACTTAAAAATCCAAACCAGAGCTTCAATGTAATTTTCAAAGCAATCACACCTATTTTATATGATATTCCATTTTTACTACTGTTAATATCATGGCACAGAGCACTTGTCAGGCATTGTCATTAAAATAAAAAAACAACTTGTCATTTACCGACATCATTATACAGTTATCCCCAGTTATAATGCCACCTTTTGTTTTCCTCAACTTTGGCAGTATAACAAGTATTGGGATACATCCAGGTTTAGCCATTTTTGAGATATAGTAATTTTAAAGTCTTTAATCCCCGCTGTACATGACACGCTGTATACAATTTACTAAATAAAACACAGGACATATAACTTTGGGGAGGATGATTATTCAACAACAATAATTATAATTGTTATAATACAATTCTATTATTAACTGCAACTTACATACCGCTATATAACATTTTTAAATAATACATACAGTCCGCTTGCTCTCCACTGAAACTGGGGTTTTGTTAAATTTCTTAAATTTCACTTAATCATCAAAATTGAATTTCACAGCAATGTTTTTAATTTTACCATACATAACTGAATTGTGAATATGCAAATTTTTTGTTTGCTAACAAAACTTTTACCCTTTTACTGCAATACAAAATTTTGTAAAAGTTTGTGTGGGTAAATGCAGAGTTGATAAAACAGTACCCATAATTCTTTCTGATTCATGCATAAGTAGGTCGTATGCAAATCAGAAACTCTGAGCCATATGACAGTAGACTGGCATGGGATTGTATCATAAATTCATAATTACTTTAAAAAATTGGAATTATAAGTCTGTACTCATTTTAATATAATGCACAAAACTATGTTACTGAAATAATTTCATCTTATTAGTAGTATTTTTGGTGTGCTGGATGTAAAACAAAATAAAAACAAACAAAAAATGTTAACTTGAAATTCACGTTGACTTGCAATTGTGAGATGATCTCTTATTGACCAGTGTGCATGAATCAAGTGTGCATGAATCAAGTGTGTGACAAGTAAGCCTATTCATACATGCATTTTCCTGTGAAAAAAAAAGGAAATTTCATGTCCTTCTATGTTAAAGTATTTGTTTATCAATTATCATATATACATTGTATTTTAAATGCATCCTTTGGATATTATGGCAAAAAGATATTGAATCAAGGGATTTATAACTTTTCATAGTTGAGTAGTATTGCATGTGAGTAACTGGCATATTGCCAATTTTAGGTAACCATATGGTTTGAAAACTCCTTATATTTACAGTATTATGGCTGTTCAATTTATTGGATTTACACGTGCACCCATGTAATTTTTCTTGAAATTTAAAAGAAATCTTATATTATTAGTAATGGGAAACTTTCCCCTTGAATTGCTTGATGCAATTAAAATTCATTTTTAGTTATGTATAACCTTTAGAATAACAATGATGAGCATTTAAAATACAGTCAGACTTGTATATAAAGATCGTTCAGGAGGATTTACAAAAACGGTCTTTTTAGACAGGTGGTCTTTATATAAAGGGTCACACGAGATATTATGAAATCCAAAGGATCGGAGATGACTTTCATTATTTCCAACTACATATTTCTTCCCTGGTTAGATATTCCATTTAGTAAATGTAGATTGTAATATTAAAGGATTATTCCTACCTCCAAAATTCTGGGTCCGCGATCTGGAAAATTGGGAAAATATACATTTTTTTTTTGAAATTCAAATTAGGAATTTTTGCATATTTTTTGGAAAATACAACCATTTTTGAATTGTGAAGGGTCCTGTAATCGGACCCAAAATAGGCATAGGAAAAATCCCTGTACTAATACATGTACAACATATAAATAATGAGAATAAGAAATAATGTAATGTTTTAATTAATTTCAATTAATTTATGACGAAATTGTATTATATATATCGCAGATACGCCCTGATACGACACATTATTAAAACTAAGACAAATCTTGTAAAAGCTGCTCAAAGTTGGTGATCTGTGTTGTTAAGTCACACAGATGTGTAAGAATAGATAGAAAGTTGTAGATAGATGAATTTATTTAATTTTCATTTTATTAGACATAATCCAATGCAAGGTGCACACATGATTTTACTCTGGATTGAGATGTTGACTTGCTTATCAAGTGATGCTCCATAAGATAAGATGTAAGATCATTACCCCATTGCATTCCTGAATACGAGAAAACAAATCATCAATCGTTCAGCCATGATATTTAAATGCTCCTGTTTGTAAAGACACCTCGTCACAAAGCGTGTCCTTTTTTATTTTTTTATTTTATAGTCTTAGTCTTTCACTGATTAAGTAATCATCACCGGAAACTTAGGTCTACCACTGACGATTGAAAACAAAACATCAATCAGTCAGCGATGATTGTTAGTTCCTGGTTGTAAAAACAACCTGTCAAAAAGCACATCTGAGTGCCTAATTACCACCTGGGGCATTAATTGACACCTCCAGGTGTGTTGTGAGTGTCAAAACAACGTGTATTGTGCCATGTTGTTGATTAGTTCTCGCAATATCCCACAAGAACTATCTTCGAGTAATCTCCCTTCCACCAGTAAGCAGTCACTATACGCAAGTAAGATAACTACTGGTGGGCGAAATACAGCGGTCGCCGATCACGTAACGCAGGTGGTCGCTATATAAGGGGCAAATATATAGTCATTCTCAAGGGCAGTCCAAATACGGTCGCTATGGACAGGGAGTTGTTATATGAAGGCGGTTGCTAAGGCAAGTTTGACTGTATATAAATTATGTAGTTTTTGCAAAAAAAGGCTAAACCCCGGTTTCAATGGAGAGTAAACGGACTATACTTACCTGAAAGTTTAAACTATAGAATATTTTACATATCAACACTATGGAACTGAAAATAACTTTCAGTGCGTTTGGATCTTTGGCATGAGTCTGTGCTAAATTCATTGACGTCTGGAAGAAAAAAAAAGATTATTTTGATGTTATGAAGTCAACTGTTATCTTTCATACATCATTCAACATTTCTGCAATGTATTGTACATGCTGTACACAAACAAGAGGTCCAAGAGGGCCTCAATCACTCACCTGAGAACCATCTACAAATGTGGAAAGAAGACCAAGAAGAATATGTACTTGTAGGCTGATCTGGCCAAGAAACATAAATACTGCTGTTTTAAGAAATTCATAAACAAGAGGCCCATGGGCCACATCGCTCACCTGAACTGTGTTGGTATCTTACAAATATGGTAATCTCAAATTTACAAATTATTTTAACACTCCTTAGGAGTAGAGGAGACTTAAAAATAAATGAAAATGACAAAGCTGGGAAAGATGTCAAAAACATGTCAAAAATTAGTTTTCCAATTTATTTCAAAAACAGGAAATTGAATTATGCATCCATAAAAATCACTAAGATGCAATTAGTTTTTCAATCCATGCAGTAGTTCTGGAGAAGATTTTTAAAGAGGGGTACCCCCAAGGCCTCTTTTGCCCCACCCTGGATCCATCCCTTGGCCAATCTGGCTGAAATTAAAAAAAAAAACTTGGTAGAGGATCTTGAGTACTTACTTCCTATAAAGTTTCATCAAAACCCCTTCAACGGTTTTGGAGAAGAAGTCAAAAATGTGGAAAATTACCCCCTCCCCCTTCATTTTTGCGGTCTTAAAAAATTCATAAAAAATTCAAAAAATTAAATTTCAACAAACTTCTTTCAGGAAAGCATTTATCTACCAAACCACAGGTAAAACAAATAAAACAAGGGCTAATTGTAACAGGGTTCTGTTACATGATGTCCCCCAAACTTTGGAACAAATCATGTTGATATCAACCAGCATTTATTACATACAAAACTGCAATTGTTCTTCACAGGTTTTGAGGAATAAAAGCAATAAGGCTAAAATCGCAATCGCTGATACGAGTAAATTTCAAATTTCATCAAAATCAGATAATGTTGACATTATGACCAATCAGAAGGCCCAGTTTGCCATAGACGGCAACAAAACCAATACCATTGAAATTGCAATCCCTTGATACCCATAAATTCCAAATAGAGATGCCAATAGTTAACACTGTCACCTGCTATGTTATTATCCGCATGTAGAATAGTGTGTTGAGACCGATTTTGTTCATGATATTGCAATCGTAATTTTGGAGTTTACACAATTTAAGTTTGATAAACACATTAATTAAACATTACTCTTTTTATTTCTGATCATTTATCTGTTGACTTACGTAGTATATATTGGAATTTTAATATGAACGCAGTCAATACCTGACGTTTTTTTCAGCTTCAAGGCACCGGGAAATCCCATCATAGCTCATCTTTGAGCCAAAATTAGAACATGTTCTTGATGTAATACAATGATAATTTTACCATCCAATGAAAATTCAGATTTTGATTTTGCCTGTACTGGTTGGCAAACTTTCGATTTCCGCTTTGATCAAGGTAAAATATCAAAACAAAAAATTTGACGATCTAGTAATACGGGATTACTTTAAAAATTTGTAAATTGCTAACGATTTTCTGTTAATTTAGAGAGTATAGTTTCTTCATGCAAATTTTTACATCAATATTGAGGCAGGAACATATATCTATTTGAGGCGAAAACTACACGATGAGTTGAACTTGAGAGCAAGTCCCTCATTTTTTAAAATATAGACATTGAACAGCCACTGATGTCAGACGAGGTTACTGGTTAGTTGACGTTCATGTCGTAATTTGTTGTTATTTTTCATGAATAAAACTCCTTAAAAAAAAGTATACCGTATGTCCAATTTCGGTCAAATGTAAATAATTCATATATTTTGAGAATTCTCGATTGTAAAAATAGAATGGAGACAGGTTTCCGAGTGAAAAGTTGAACATGAATAGTGGTTTTGTAGCTCTGTTTGTATAGCAAGCAGTACATGAGTAAGCCATACACAACCGGCCATACATGTCTATAATTTTTTTCAGCGTGTCTTGAGTAATAATTAAAGCATAAGTAAACATGTCACTAATTGAAATAAAAGTCATGAATATGTATTATTAATGTAATTGTATGTAAAACAACTGTTAAAAATTCTGTGTTTTTCCACACCATGGACTGGTCTCGAGATAAAAAAATGTTGAACAACTGAAGTGGTGGTCCATCTGCTATTTGTGCCATTACTGCTGAAATTGTATGATGGCCAACTTTTGATAGGTCAAAAAAATATTTGTGATGTTTTGTAGGTCCTGGAATTTATCTAAGTTGTTGAATAGCAAGTATTTATAAAGTTAGTGAAAAATTAGCCAGCTTGGTTATCAGTTGTTGTTTTTATTTGGGTTTGAAAATGCACAAAACTGCCAATTTCAGCAAACTGGGAAGTAAAATGGCAGATACTGAAAATTTTGAATTGCCGCTGTATGAAAACTACTTGACCAATTTTAACAAATGAGGTATCGTTTTCTTTCATGTTTAAAAAATGTTTTGAATAAAATAAAATCATACCATTATCAATAATTTAAAAAAACCCATTGGCCTCTCTATTCCAAATATCATAAAAATCGGACATCTGACAAAAATCTGACAAATCAGAAGCCTCGGTTTGCCGTAGATGACAACGAAACTCATACGATTAAAATTGCAATCCCTTGACACTTATAAATTCCAAATTTCATCAAAATCAGACAATTTTGAAATTTCAACCAATCAGAAGCCTCGATTTGTCATAAACAGCAAAGAAACTCATACAATTGAAATTGCAATCCCTCAAAACCAATAAATTCCACATTTAATCAAAATCGGGCAATGTTAAAATTTCAACCAGTCAGAAGCCTCAGTTTGCCATAGACGGCAAAGAAACCCATACGATTGAAATCGCAATCCTTTCATACCTATAAATTCCAAATTTCATCAAAATCAGACAACTTTGAAATTTCGACCAATCAGAAGCTTTGGTTTTTCAGAAAACGGACTGTCAGATACACTTCAACTGACCCTCTGTAATATCCATGTGAAGTGTGGTAAAGATCGTTCATATTTACGTTTAAAAGCTTGACCAATCAGAAGCCACAATTTGGTCATGTGACTTTTATTCGTAAAATGGGTAGTCAGTTACACTACAAGTGACCTTCAGTAATATCCATGTGAAGTTTGGTAAGGATCGGTCAAGCGGTTTTTAAGTTATTCACGTTTAAGTGTTGAACCAATCAGGAGCCACCATTTGGTCATGTGACTTTTTTTCGGAAAATGAAGGGTCAGGTACACTACATCTCACCCTCAGTAATATCCCTGTGAAGTTTGGTAAGGATTGATCCAGCGGTTTTGGAGAAAAGTGTCGGACAATTTTGCGGAAGAAGAAGAAGGAAGAAGAATAATTGGAAGAAGAAACAGAGTAAACACATGATGTCCCCCCACTTTGTTTGGGGGACATAATAAATGCATCATAATGAATAATAGGGGAGAAAATCAAAGAAATCATACAACAATAGGACGGATGGGCCTTGACTGTCACCTGAGCAGAACATAATTAACTTCCCATGAGCACTGACATGATAATAACTGCATGCTGAACATTTTTGCTTTTTTCTCTTTTACTCTAGCTATTATACTTTTCAAGATAATATTAAAAAAAAACAAAAACATGAAAAATCCACAAAAAAGGGGAAATAACTCACATAAGGGCCGACCTGACAATTTCCACCAAAATGAAATATTTGTAGATTTTGCAAGCCACTCATTTTAGGGTAACGGTTTTTTCTCTAGCTTTAATAATTTTGGAGTTAGATGTATTAAATAAAAAAAAAACTGCTGATGCATTCATTCTATTTTTAGCCATGAAAGCCATGTTTGGTCCTACCCCCTTTTCATCCACAAGCGTAATGCGGCTTTACATGGTTATACTTTCTGTCAAGTTTGGTTCAAATTGAAACAATGGTTCTGGAGAAGTAGTAAAAAATGTTGAAAATTTTACACAAAAAGAACATATTTTCTGTTTACTTTGGTGTCTGTGACCTTGACCTTTGACCCCATGACCCTGAAATTTTGTCACAATGATCCTTAGATTCCTAACAACTTTCTAATATATCTTTGTATACAAAAAGTTGATCAGTTTTGAGTTATTAAACAATTTGTTGTACAACTGTACCCTGCATTACTGAAGTGCCCCCTAGTGGCTCGTTTATCAACAGATTTCATTTTCATTCGCAAACTTTGTAGATATTGACTTAACAATCATGCATTCAAAATTTGAAAGTTATCTGATCATTAGTTCATTAGAAGATTTTTAAAGATGTACCAAGTTTTGGTCCTTTTTGGCCTCATTTGGAGCCCCACTCTGGATCAACCCCTAGGTCGATTGGGCCGAAATGAACAAACTTGGTAGAGGACCTTGAGTACTTGCTTCCTATAAAGTTTCATCAAATCCCTTCAGCGGTTTTGGAGAAGAAGTCGAAAATGTGAAAAGTTTAAAGACAGACGGATGGACAGACGACGGACAAAAGGCGATCAGAAAAGCTCACTTGAACCTTTTGGTTCAGGTGAGCTAAAAATTCTAGAAATTAAATTTCGGCAAAATTCTTGCACAAAAACATTTCTTCACCTAATTACAAGTAAAACACATTAAAGCGATATCAGCTGTCACAATGATTATTTTTGTCCCCTGACATAAAGTCGAGAATATGATAAAATGTGTGTTCAAATAAATTATCAAACAAATGAAACGTAAAAGATCTCCTTTTCGAAGTTATTTGTTTTATTGGAATTTAAGTTTTCCCATACCTTAAATAATCCAGCTGTATTTCCGTATGCAATGACCTTTCAAATAAACTTTTTCACCATATCAAATGTACTTCGTAACTCAGTCAGGGGATCTCGGTCCTTTACGCTCTCAGACTATGATAAAGTCGGCCGATCTTAATGTGTTTTATATTTACTTTTAAAATACAGAGGTGATTTTTATTGGAAAGTGCATGTATTATGTAAAATATATGCTTTTCAACACTATTTTAAATACCTGAAGAAAATCGGATGAATGTTTGAATCAATATATCAGGACACTAAAACAATATTTTCCAATCTTTAATGTTACCCTGACTGCTGACATTGACAAAATTAAAACAATATAACTGAAAAGTATGCGTACCTCGTGTTTAACAATCGTGTCACCATGTTCGGTGGAGTTGGGCAGTTCATGATCATATGTGTCAAGAATGATAAAGCCATGAATGCAATAGGACGAGTTAACAATGGGTCAAGATCACCCGATATACCCAGCACGAGGACAATTTCAAAAACCAATATTTTGAAACGAGGAAAAAGACCAACTTTGCCTGATTTAGGTATGAAATGCTGATAAATGAAAATAAATGCAAAAGGTAATAAGAATAGAATGTATATTAACTGCAAATAGCACCTGTTTATTGGACACTCAGAAATCTTTGTAAAAAATTACTGAAAGTTAATTTGCAATGCACAAAGTAATGTCAGACAAAGAATAACTGATATTACGGGTTACGTTTGGCAAGATAGTTGCAATTTTACACATGCCTTTGTTATTCTAACCACCAGATGGTCTCTTTGGAATATCAGGCATGTGAGTGGATAATTACAAAAAAATCTGAAAACACCAACAGCGACCTCGTGAAACGAGGGAGCCTTCTAGGGGGATCTGGGGGCATGCCCCCCCCCCCCCAGAAATTTTTGAAATTCTAGAATAAAAATACTGCAATCTGACGCATTCTGAGAGGGTTTTCAAGATAATTTAAATTCTAGTTTCTAGGTTTATATTTATCTCTTTGGCACACAATGAACAGTAAGCCTTCCCAGCCTCTTCAATTTTGTAAATGCAGGTCGATAGTAAACTACCGTCAACTTCTTTCTCTAACCAACTCCATTTCCATCCGTTTTTAATGCCGACGTCAAGGTCATTAACAAGGCCTCGCTGTACGATATCCTTCCGCTGAGTCATGACTCATGTTTAAAAAACTTTCTACATGTATATTATCAGCTTGTTAAGTCGACCATGGAACACGTTTTGCCTTACATCCGGTTTCAATCGGCGTCACCTAGACACTTGTTGATCATATAGTAAACTTCACAAACTTTTTCAAGATCGAGCAGAGAGTGTGTAATATGCAAAAACGGACCCGGATCCAAAACGGACCCGGATCCGGATTTTCGGCAAAAATAGAAGAAAAAAAACGGAAGAACTTTTGAAAACACCGGAAAAATGTTAAAAACATCGGAATTCCGCAAAAACGCGGAAATTTCTCATGCCTGGAATATACATGAGATTAAATATTACATAAAATGGGCATGTAAAATTTCTCACCTACGACAGCTCATATCGCTTTAAATGAATGCATCAAAGTAAATGCAAGGGGAGATAATTGAGGAAATCATGCAAAAATGAATGAAAATGAAAAAGTCTGAAAAGACCTCAAAAACGCATAAAAAATACACATTCCCATTTCTATGAAAAATACAAACTTGAATCATACATCCATGTAGATCACTCATAAACAATCCGTTTTTTCAATTCATGCAGAGGTTCTGGAGAAGAAGAATTTTAAAGTGAGGTACCTTTTGGGACCTATTCTGCCCCCAACGATCCACCCCTGGGTCAATCTGGCTAAAAACTACAAACTTGGTAAAGGACATGAGCACTTGCTTCCTGTAAAGTTTCATCAAAATCCCTTCAGTGGTTTCAGAGACGAAGTTTACTGACAGACGCCGGACGGGGAGTTATCACAATAGCTCACCTGAGCCGAGCTAATAAAAACCAAATGTTAATAGACTAAAAAGAATTACCCTTCAGTATAGATGTATATATGTTCTTCTAGCATGTCATGTGATAAACAACAATTTACTTACTATAAATAGTTCTGTGAAGGGTTTAGAAAAATTCTCCAGAACAAATTTAATCTCTTCCCACAATGCCTGTGATTTGAACTCGTGTCGATACCTTCAATGACAAAGATGAAATGATGATCAGATAGGATGACCTAAATTACATCAAGATGTATTTAAAAAAAATGCTTTGTCCCCAACAGTAGTCATTAGTGAAGATTTTTAAGTTTCATAACTCAGGCAAATATTGCCAAATACTGATAATAACCACAGTTATTCGCGATCTGACCAAGTACAGTTAAAATTTCAGGAAAGAAACTAAACTTAAGTTATTTGGAAGAAACCAAAATGCTGAAAGCATAATCGGACAAACACCAGACCAAAAACAATATGTCTCCAAATCTTCAATCTCAAAGACAGAAATTTACCTAACATTATTATTTTGCTTTTTTTTTCAATTCTTATCTATCCTAAAGATTGATAGCAATTTAATTTATGATTTTAAACAAGGTCAACATAACAGGGCTTAGAATGATATCACGCTGCAAAATCTTTAAAAATGACACACCATTCTTTCATCTCTATGGGCCATCAAGCCCACGATTTTCTGTAATATTCTATATACATTCAAACTTGCATACATCTGACATAAAGTACTGGGTATCATACCTAAAAGGTGACATCTTGTGTGTACAATGTAATACACATCATTTAGTGACAACTAATAAATTGTAATGTCAAGGTTTCAATGACTACAGTAGTAAAAATATGTGCTGTCTGACGCAACAGAAACCATGATGTCATTCCTACTATGACATCAAATGTACTAGTTGTTGGATTGTTATATCAACCTACAAAGTGATTTGGAGGTTGATATAACGATTGAACAAGAACAGGAAGTTAAAAGATAAGCCAATCAGCATCTAAAGTATAGGATAGTCATGTAAAAACATACAATTATTGACTTTTGATGAAGGTGACATCTTGATTTATCAACCCAAAAGGAAGTGATATACACCAAGGTCAATGGATAAGGTGAATATCACTCTTCCTGGGATTGATAAATCAAGGTGTCAACCGATATTAAATGTCAACAATTGTTAAGTTACATGATTACCTTATCTGAATAATTTATATTAATGAAATATGAAAAGGAACAATTATGTCAGGTCAGAAACCTTCAACGATTTAAAAAGTAGCCATGTGTGATGAC
This sequence comes from Atrina japonica, assembly GCA_030159075.1. NCBI lineage: Eukaryota > Metazoa > Mollusca > Bivalvia > Pterioida > Pinnidae > Atrina > Atrina japonica. The sequence goes on along the minus strand of BROG01001015.1, from coordinate 11,906 downwards.
GTCATTCCTACTATGACATCACATGTACTAGTTGTTGGATTGTTATACAGTGCAACTTCCGAAAACCGATCCTCGTTCGAACCATTAATTTTGTCCGGTTTTCAGAGGGTTCGGTTTTTGGAAGTTGACCAAAAGTCAGTAATTCCGGTCAGTTCCGGTTTTATACACTACTGTCCATTTTGGTTTTTATATGTACTGTATACTTGCCCTCGTACCTCGTGTATCTTATCGATGTTTTTTGTCAATCATTTGAATTTCATTATTTAGATGTAGTGTTTGTTGGTTTAAAAGTTTTTATGAAATTTGACTGATGTAAACACCAAATAACAAGCATGGTTGGCAGTGCCGTGTGTTCTCGCTTGCCTCTTCAAAAATCAATATTTGACCTAGATTCTGATTACAAGTAATGAGGCTCTTGTGGGATACTGTCTTACAGGACACTTGTAAGTACTTTTCGTGGCTTGTCGATAAATGTTTTAATACAACAAACTCTATAAACAGCTTGATAGATCTATAAATTGTTTTAATTCATCATTTACCAGAAAATTATTTCTATAATTATGCATTGATAGGCATACGTTTGGAAATGAGAAGTGTGCCTTGCAGTTAAAAAATTTCAAGGTACCTTTGTTTAATTCGGAAATAAATCCTTTTTCAAATGTCCAGTTAATTACCTTTAATATCAATCGAAACACAGCACGTTATACAAATGTGAAATGACCTGAGGCAAATTACTTGTGCACATACTACATGTGAATATACAGTCATGAAATCATACACGTGTTAAATTATCTCTGTCACGGGTGAACAGCGTAGCAAAGTCGCCACATGTAAGGTCGGTATTCGGAGGGAATTTTAAGTACATTAATATGATTTCGCTGTGAAAATTTGTCCGGTGTCCGGAATTTAGATGGATCGGTTTTTAGAAGTTTTTTAACTATAAAATAATATTGGAAAATCTGGACTTCTGCAACATGATCGGTATCAGGAAGTGATCGGTTTTTCAGAAGGATCGGTTTTCGGAAATTGCACTGTATCAACTTACAAAGTGATCTGGAGGTTAATATAACAACTGAAGAAGTTAAGAAGAAGATAAGCCAATCAGCATCTAGAGGATAAGACAGTCACATAATAATATACAATTATCGACCTCATTTGAGGTTAATACATGGAGAAGTGATATTTACCCGAGGCCGAAGACAGAGGGAATATTGCTTTCTTGGGTTGATAACTCCATGTATTAAATGAAAATGAGGTCGTTAATTATTTTATTACATGACATTTAAGGAGGTATTAAAGCAACTGACTTCCAAATTCAATTTTCTTAATTTTTTGTCTATCAACACTTCACTTTGATTTTTTGTCTATCAACACATTGAATATGATACCTATTCCCTATATCAGATCAAAAACATGAAATCAAAAAATGAACAAGAAAAGAAATATTTTCCTTATAAAATTACCAAGGGAAAATCATTTTGAATGTATATTTTTCAATATCTATGTGATAAAGGTTTCAATGAGTATAGCAATTATAGAAAAAAAATTCACCATTTTCTCTTAAAAATTGACACTTTACAAAAATCTGTAAATTCAATTTCCCCCCAAAAATATTTTCATAATCCTTAAGGTATTATTATTTAACATTATGAATATGAAAAGAATTTATCCACAGAAATAAAATATTGTCAACAAAAAAAAGTTAGTTACAGCGCGTTCATTACTTTTCTGGCACGACTAAAATTTGAAAAAAAGATAAGTAAATACTGTAAATGAATCAACTGATTAAATGTAAAAATTAGTCTTATGACATCTTAAATGAAAAAGTTTCCTTAAAAGTGTCAATCTTGCAGATAGGGGCATCATTACGATGGATATGCCCATCATTCCGGTAAATAAGTGTCATCATTGTAATTTACCATTTGTCAAATGCCCGACACAGCACCTTGAGGCAAAATTTTCCACCATGATGTCACAATTATATAGCCCCCAAACATTTGTGTGGCAATGACATCACAATCAAATGACGTCAGAAAGCACAATAAACTTACGTCATTTTAACCAAATGCATTCCGAACGTCCAGCATTATTCGGATAGTGTTTAATTCCTCCTTAATTAGTTTGACACCAGTGTATAAATCATGCAAATATTAGGCTAGTAATTGTGGGAATCTAGCCACGTATTGTGATCATATTAAGGATGAACAACTAAAACACAACAGATTTTAAACGGCTAAATGTGTTGCACGTCTAGCATTTCTAGAATCCTTCACTTCAATTAAGGTTTGGTCACCATCATCATCAACAGTGGTGAAATGAAAACATTTGTTTACACTCTCGTTGCCTGTCATCTTGAATGCACTTCCTTGATGCTAAATATAGCTAGACAGCATTGATGATTGGCTATACAGTGAACGCCGAGTGTGCAAACCTTCGGGAATTCGCTTGTGCTATTTTTGGGTATGACCTCGATGTGTTGGATTGTTATATCAACCTGCGAAGCAATTTATGGGTTAATATAATGACTGAGTGAGAACAGAAAGTATGAAACGAGCCAATCAGAAACTAGATGATATGAAAGTCATGTTATAAATACGGTAGTAATGTCAAGGTTTCAAAAGTAGAGTGTGTCAAATAGGCTTATCAATACAAGCTTGATCCAAAAATAAATTTTCAATGAACATGTTAGATTTATTTATGTATATTTATTTTTTGAATTTTATTAGTTATGTCAAGAAAACAATCGTTTACAATATACATAAAACAGGTTATTGCGATATTTATTTATATTTAAATTGTTAATAACTCTTCAAAATACTTTGAATGTTTGTTGACAAAAATATCAACTTTTGGTTGAAAATATATATGGTGCTGATGTAATAATAATTTTAGATGGTACAAAAAGTTTATTGAGTAGAATAGGATATCTGAGGGGAATAATTATGCAGTACAGTCACTTGCCACAAGTTTAAAGACATCATTTTCAATACTAGCATATTTTCATATAAAACCTCATTTTTTTAAAAAATATTGTGATGCTATTTCTTGTTGCATTTGAATAAAATTTTCACTGTTAAACAGAGAATGTTTCCAGGTTTCATTGCTTATTTGGATGTAATTTTCTTTAGTAATTTAAAAAATTTGACAATTTAACAAAATGGAAAAATTAGATATCACAATATTACTTACCCAAAAAGAGAATTTTCATTGAGGGCTATTCCAGAAAAAAATGTCTCTGGAGGGCAGAATGCCATTGATAAAAAAAGTGTTAATGGGAGTAAAATTGCATTCAAAATGTGTTGGTTGGGGTATGAATAAAGAAATAAAATGCACTGGGGTGGGGTTAATACTGATTTTGAAATGAGCATTCGACCCTGCACTGCCCCTGATCGGTGATTTGCGTCTCGTGCTTTTATCAGTCACCAGTCACATATTTGTTTCTCTTTCATATTTTACTGTCAGTAATTACATTTTATGGATTGCTTTGTATGAAAATGACAAAACACGCTTTATTTTATCCCTATAATTACGTTATTTTAGAGTTATTTTTTTATATAACATTGTTTTATCGGTTAAACACTGGCATCTTAAAAATTATAGAGCGATAAATATATATGTTTTAGTGAACTTAGTTCATTAAAATAGATATTCTTTTTGTACAGAATTGATTCTTAAAAATGGCACCCTCCTGGATGGAGATTGAGTTGTCACATTCCTGGCCAAGTGGTCTGAAACAGTTTACAGATAAATTCTTTAGTATGTTGCAATATAAATTTTATGTTCAGGAAAAAGTATAAAGTTTATTGTGCCAGTGTATGCTGCAATTGCTGTTTCGTTTTACTTTTTTTACTGTCTATATGTTGGTAGTCTTCAAAGTGAAAGTGAAACCAAAATCAGAAAATGGCATCGGACCAACGAAAGGTAATAAGGATATCTTATCGTTAGGAATAAAATCACAATATATTGTTGTATCAAGGTATTGTTACACCACTAACATACATTGTCTTGACCACTGTATTGTGATAAAAGGCTAAAACTATATAGGATTTAATCTTATCCATTATAATACATGGAAAAATGACTTAATTTTAATTTAATTTTGTTAGTGGGGGGGTACCCAAAATGTAAAGTATTTGGTGGGGGTAGTTTTTAATTATAAATTCATTGGTGGTACCCCTAAATTTCATGGGCATTCTGCCCCAAGGAGACACTTTTTTCTGGAATAGCCCTGAAACAAAAATTAAACTTTCTGTTTAAATTGATAAATCTTTTAAATTCTAATTCAGAAAATCAAAATAAAAAGACATAATGAAACTGTATACAATTCTTTGTTTAACATTGAAAATTCTATTGAAATGTGTTATAAAATGGCTTTACGATATTTTTTGAAGAAATGTGGTTTCATATGAAATATAGGCCGCATAAAAAAAATATTCTGGTTCTCAAGAAAATTAGCCTTCCAAAATGGGAAAGGTAGGTAGGTATTTCATTTTTACTTTTTATTTCCAAATTATTGTTTACATACCTTGAAGGCAAAAAAATAAGAAGACTTTATGTAAGAAAAAAAATGTCTTTTATTGAGACCTTCAATAAACTGTAACAAAAAGTTGTGTGATTGTCTAGTTCACTTGGTTTTAAACTGAAATATCAACAAAAATATAAAATAGCTAAAATATTATATATTTATCAAAACATAAAAATGTTTTGAAACTACAAGAAAATTAATTGTAAATGCATCATTATAATTATCATAAATCATTTTCATTACTATTTTACAAAGCTGTACAAAATGTAACTACTATGTGTCTAAAAATCAATGCAAATTCTAAGTTTAATTTTTTGAAACAATTGCTATCCATTTTTATGTATTTCATTAAAACTTTTATTTACAGTAACTAATTTTACTTTCATCATTCACCTGCATTTAATTCAGATTTTAAAACTTTTATACACTATATATTGTTACATGTATCATCAATTTAACACATCCTGAAATTAAGTTTCATTCGGTATCAGTTCTTTCATTTAAAACCCAACTTTCAATTCCTCCATAAACTGCAAGCAACAGCAGAAAACACACGATGTGTTCTGTGACATTTTCGAGCATGAGGTAAAGATTTACTTGTTGAATTGTCAATAAAATAATTATTTTAGTTTATAATTGGGTTTCAGCAATGCATTTTGAATTACAAATAGAAGGAAATGGATCATTTTCAAAACTTAAGCCTTTTGAAATGACTGACATTTGTACTAGCTGCGCGATGGTGATTTTTTTATGAAATGTGAATAAAATGGTTTCATCGGTGATTTCTTTTTGTGCGCGGCAGTGTCTGAGAACCAGACATATTTTTTTACTTGGCCATATAGTAAAAAATGTAAATGTCTATAAACTTTTGTACACTAGGTGACTTGGATGCCTATGTTTTATCTTAAAATAAAATAAATGACAATACAGAATTTTTAATTAACACAGATCTGAAATAAAATTTTCATTTCTATTTATGCTTTTGAAAAAAAAAAGGTTTTTGAAATTAGGTCTGAAGTCCTATCTTAAACCTATCAGTGACACATACCGTTTAAACAATGAATGGGCTGTTCTAAGAATTCCATTGATGACGTGAAAATCTCCTGTTTCAAATTTGCTGACCATTTCTGTAATTAAATTTGGCCATTTCCCTGGAAAATCTTCACGTCCTATTATGCTAATAGCAACACTAAGCTGTAATATAAAAAAAAATGAATAATACACATATATATGTCCCAATACACAAAAACAGATTATCAGTCTATCAACACATTGATGTTATCAGTCAATTAATGACATTATAAGTATATCAACATATTAACACAATCACTCTATCAATATATAGACATCATCAGCTTATCAACATCATCAGTCTATCAACATATTGACATCATCAGTCTATCAACACACTGACATCATCTTATCAACATACCAACATCATCAGCCTATCAACATATTGACATCAGCCTATCAACATATTGACATCATCAGTCTATCAACACACTGACATCATCTTATCAACATATTGGCATCATCTGCCTATCAACATATTGACATCATCTATCTTTCAACATTGTTTATCAACATACTGACATCAGTCTACCAACATATTGAAATCATCCTATCAACATATTGACATCATCAGCCCATCAACATATTGACATCATCAGTCTATCAACATATTGAAATCATCAGTTTATCAACATATTGACATCACCACCCTATCAACATATTGACACCATCAGTCTATCAACATATTGACATCATAAGCCTATCAACATATTGACATCATAAGCCTATCAATATACTGGCTTTATCAGCCTATCAACACAATGACACCCTTAGCCAATCTACACAATGATACCATAACTCTATCTACAAAGGACTTAATGTTATATGAATGCCTTAGGTTGCCTGAAACTGTTCTATGCTTGTGTACATACAAATATAAATCTGAAATGACTCAGATCAACAATTTGTAAGGCCAATGTTTTACCATTAGGCACATGCAAAACGAGATATATCTGTAACATAGCATTGTTAACATTCATCTTCCAAATATTTGAAAAATTGTTGAGTGTAGCATAAAACCCTATCCAAATAAAAAAATATCCAAATATTGAAATATAGATGATTTATATATAAAATATATATTGAATATACAACAACCCTCTGTCCATCCTTTCTAGCTTTAAGTATTAACAAGTTTTAATTCCTAGCATTTCAAAAAAAAAAATCACCGTTTACTCAGTACTGATCTGTTCAAAATTTTGACAAAAAGAAAAAAAAGAATACACTATACCAAAAAGGAAAGAAATGATAACTATTTGCAGAGATTTCAATACAGTAAATACTGCATTCAATATAAGTTGCAATACAAATATATTTTCTATATAAGCATCACACTTATGCATTAAATCTTACCTGCTTCTGAATTTGTTCTGGACTTTTAAGCATATAGCCTACTATCTGTTGCTTGATTAATTCTCTATCCTGCTGGTGAATTTTGTCAGGTGTATCTTCAGTCTTAAAATATAGAAACAAGATGTGCTAGAGAAACACTGTGCACCTGAGAACTAATTCATGAAACATATAGTCCCACAACTGTTACAAATGGTTTTTATAACAGTTGTGTTTATATTTAAGAGTCTGTCGACACTTGGTTGTCCGCCTGTGAAGGGTCAAAGCAAATCATTAAGAACTAGTATTATAAAATGCTAAATATAATGTACTATTAAGAAGAACACTATATAGATAATTGTTTTAGTCAAATACTAAATATTAGAATTTTGTTGACAAAATGTTGATTTTTTTTCAATAATAACTCTCTCAAAATACTTTAAATAAGCTATATTTGAAATGACATATTTTAAGCTTTTTTCAATACATTTTCAAACTTAAGAAAATATTCAGTCTGAAGAAACTCAGTCCAGTCCAGGAAAAACTTGCAATTATATCAGACTGAATGTCTCACGTTTGAAAATTTTCAAGAAACCTTAATCTAGTTCTTCCCTGATATATTGGCCCCATTATAACACCAAAAGCGCATAGATGGGGGATATAAAGCCTAAAGCCTTTGTATTACGGGTCTGTCAAAGATTTATTTTAAACAGAAACAATGACAGTTAACATTAGAAATGTTTCCGGGTTAATGTTAGAAGCCATTAGATCCCAATTTTCTCACTATCAAACATGTACATATTTTGGATGGCGCTGGTTTAATTTTGGCCACATTAATTGGGTGGCCAAATTCTCCAAACTTAAACGATGGCCAAAATATCCTAATTTACAGTAGTGAAATGTAAACAGGATGTGATATACACCAGGGATTAAAGATGTGAAAATGAACAAACGTCAAAATGCCAAACCTGTTATACCACCAAAATTAAGAAAAACAAAAGGTGGTATATATCAGGGGAGATTTGAGACTGAGAGGTTTTATAAAAGTTGGCACTGAATATATAGAGTATAAAGAGACTTTATATACCACTTTCCAGTTCCTGTTGATGAAGTTTTTGAATGTTACAGCTGCACTTTGTCGGATATGTGGATCAACTTCATTCTTATCTAACAGATGAAGTAAAAGTATACCATAGTTCTGGTTTCCTTCCAATAGCATCAAGAATTTGGTAGCTACAACAGAGGAAAACATGAAAATTGAAACTCTTGAAGACATAAAAAAAATGCAGATACTTTTCATTCCGATGTCCAGTCTGGCTTAAAATAAATAAAGTGTGTTTGCATTTCCCTGACCAACCCAAAAATTTACATTACAAAATGAAAAACATTTTTTTTCTTCATATTTTTCCCATTTAAGAGAACACTGGCTTCCATATGTAAGCAGGGCACTTGATAGTTTTAATGAAGACAAAAGAGATAATCTTATAAAGGATTCCTCTCAGTATGCTATAGTTCAGTCACATATGGAACATCTAGGTTCCACATATATACAAATGCAGATATAAAGGGTCGGGATAAATATGTTTCAAAGGAAATGAAAAACCTGCTCTCTGTTGCTCTTACACATTTCAAGACTGATGTATTTAAAGTACTGGCAAAACTAAGTTTGATTTTTCAGAAAGAGGATCTTATTTTGTCATCAGCTGTATTTGCTATGAACAGTAGACTGCTTTGTCTCGAGGAAATAAAAACTTATGTTGCTGTTGCTGGCCACTTAACACATTTATTGATATAGTAACAAAGCAGCTGGAGTATTATTTGAATAATAATGAAACCTGTATAGGTGTGATTAGAGAAAAAGGGAAATCTCAAACTCTGCGTAAAGAAGTCGAAATCCAATCATCCGATTGGACAACCTGATTCTTACCGCTTAACCACATGTGCGTATTATGACGCAGCGTTATCTTTATGACATGCGTAATTAATGTTCTTAGGTACTTGTAAACAAACATTATGACATGTCATTTTTAGTTGTCAGTGCCAATATTTTTTTACTTTGGTTTACATGGTGAGCAGACGACAACAATACAGCAAATAAACAAATAAAAAACTACGGTATGCAGTAGGGTTTCTATAGCTTACTTACCGATCAAATGACATGATTGTCTGATTTTTTACCTTTTGAAGACGGATATATCCATCTTACACACTCAGGGAAAGTTAACGACATGACAGATATTTCCGTCATACGCACTGAAGTGTTAACTAATAGGGTGTCCAGTTAGCACAGTTGTTAGCACACTCACTTCTCATCAGTGTGACCCGGGCAGTTGCCAGGTAGGACATGTGGGTTTTCTCTGGGTACTCCCGTTTCCTCCCACAGCAAGCACCCCATAACACCAACATCAGAGCCAACGAAAGACTTTTATATAAGTCACCCCATAACACCAACATCAGAGCCAACGAAAGACTTTTATATAAGTCACCCCATAACACCAACATCAGAGCCAACGAAAGACTTTTATATAAGTTGTTAAAACTTGTTTGTTAATCATTGTAAAATAAATAAGTTTAAACTTGAAATATTTCATTGCTAACAAAATAGGTTATTACCTAACAACCTATAAAAAACATTCTAATTGAGATATATCTAAAATAATAAAACGACACAGATGCTTGTTATATTCTAACTTTTCAACCAGCATATAGAATTATGTATTTCATTAAATAATATTTGGACAAGTACACTGAATTGGTTCATGGACTATCACCACAGCTGAATTATTTATATCTGAAGTTCTGATTCAAACAAATAAATCAGAATCAAACAGTACCAACAGTCATGATATACAAACAAATGTTATCACCATTGAATGACCAGTGCTACACACACATAATGATATAGTTCACAGGGATTTTCCTACCTCCTAAATTCTGGGTACAGGGTCCAAACAAATTGAGGAAAAAATTAAGTAAAGCAGAAAAACTCAATATGCGATATTTCTTTGAAAATACTTTATTTTTGTTTGGAAATTTTAAATTGGGAATTTATGCAAATTTTGGGGAAAATACAAGTCATTTTTGCATTGGGAATGGGTCCTGTAATCGGACTCAAAAATGAGCTAGGAAAATCCCTGGTTCATTAGTCAAGATTTACATAAATTAACATATAATTTTACCTTCCTTTTGGACAGCTGGAACAGGGGAGAGTGTTTCAACTAATCGGCCTGCAAGAGCCTGAAGATTCTCATCTGTAACATCCATCCTGAAACTTCAAATATCAGAAAAAAAAGATACAGACATGTACCATACATAAAAGTACTGTATAATTATCTGTGGAGTGTGGTAGTTTAGTTCATCCATAAATTATGGCATAATTACATGTACGTATCTGTAAAACCTTACTACATGTACTGCACTTATAATTGTCATCTAATGATCAGTATTCTGACGGGTAGTAATGGTTTCCCAGGGGCTAATAGACCCTTATTGGGATAGGGTCCTGTTCCCTTTCAATTGGGAATTTTATGTCGCAATGGGCTGAATTTGGGAAAATAACAAAAAGCAATGGTCATTCTATCAATAAAAATACAAAGGTTGTAATTCATTTCACTTTTTGTATTAAACTGACAACATGGAGTTCATCTAAAGACATGGAGGATTTAATATAGTAGTGCATTGTACTTTCAAATTGTGAATTTTTCCTTTTCTGCATAATTGGGAAAATATAGATTTTGCACTGGGAATGGGGCTTTTTACATGATCCTCATGTTGATGATATCAATCAGTTTCCTCATATGGAATGTCACATTCTATGACACTCTACCAGAGAGCATATCAGATTTTCATACAAATTCGAAATGGAGACAGGATGAGGATGAAATGGGTTGTTTGAAGTCATGTCTCAAATAGATGGAATCATGTCATGACAACTTTTATCATGTTTATGCCTATGAATTTTGTATATAACTTCAATCACTAAATTTGTTTATAAATCCCGCCATCTTGGAAATTGAGATAATGGGCAATGTGCACAGACCAAAATCAGGGCTCACCCTATCATTAGCCAATGTAGACAATGACTAATTTTTTTCAAGATTGGCTAAAAAATATTGCAATTGGCTAATTTTCTGGCTGATATTTTTTGGTGACTTTTTGTGCATGTTTTGTGTGTATCATAATTCTGTCATTCAAAAGAGAAAGATATGGCATGATCACAGACAACAAGGGTAAGGTATGCTTGGTTGGTAAAAACAGAATTGTCACAAAATTGTCCATGGTAAACCCTCAGACTTGCAAATAATGTGCTACATTATGGCACATCATGACAAGTACATGTATACAGGGATTTTCCACACTCTTTTGGGAATGGGGCCTGGGTCTTTTGAATTGGAATTTTAGCAACATTTTATTGAAATTGGGAAATCTTGAAATACACAAAAGTATGTAAAAATACAAGAATCTCTTCAAACTCATTGTCATTTCACTGTGATTGGGAAATTTTGACTGCAAATTGGGAAACAATGTATTGATTTTGCATTGGGAATGGGACCTTATTTCTGCCCCGTATGATTGGGTGGAAAATCCGTGGTATACCGGTATATAGTTTTCCCTTGTCACAACCATGTAATGAACAATTAAAGACATATTTGACATCAATATCCATTGACCTGGCTAACCAAAATTTCCATTGGCTAAAAAATATCTTGGTTGGCTAATTTTTTGGCTCTAAATTTTCTGAGTCCAGGACAGGTTGCTATAGTTCTTTTCTAAATAACCTTATTTGGTATTTTGTATATAAGAATAAGATTATGTAAATAAACTTTATACGCATGCCCATTTTCTCAATTCCCAAGATGGAGGGATTTGTAAACAAAATGTGGTGACCAAAGTTATGTGACCGAAAAAACATGATTTGACATTTTAAATTAAATACTTGGATGGATTGAAAAAATATCTCCACAAGTAAGTATAGATCTAC